>JABUQX010137971.1:7500-20176 GCA_015478945.1 Trachelipus rathkii | reverse complement strand
TTTGGGGAGAATTGAATGAGTGTTGGGAAAGTTTTGGGGTAAATGAAAAAATTTGTCTATTGGGAGATTTGAATGCAGGAGTGGGAAGGGTGGGGGTGGGAAGAATAATAGGACCTTTTGGGGTAGGGGAGAGGAATGCTAATGGAGAAAGTCTGATAGAGTTGTGTGTCGAAAGAAGAATGATAGTGGGGAATACTTGGTTTAAAAAAAGTGAGAATCATAAGTATACATGGAAGAGTGAGATAACGGGGGGGAAGGCGTTACTAGATTATGTGTGTGTAAATGGGAAGGATAGAGGTAGATTATTAGATGTAAATGTATTTAGAGGGGCGGGGAGGGGGATATCGGATCACTATTTGGTGGTTGCCAGGATAAGGGTGGGAGGAGAGGTGATGGTTAGGGAGAGGAGAGAAAAGAGGAGAGTGGAAGTGATAAAGGTGGAAAAATTGGAGGAGATAGTGTGTGGGAGGGAGTTTAGGAGAGGTATGGAGGACAGGTGGAGAAACGTGAGAGGGACGGGAATTGGGGAGGTGGAGGGGGAGTGGAAGAGATTTAGAGAGGCAGTATGTGAAGAGGCTAGAAGGGTATGTGGAGTAAAAAGGGTGGGTGCAAGCAGAAGGAAAGGGAGTGAATGGTGGAGTGAGGAGGTGAATGAGGTGGTGAAAAGGAAAAAGGAGGCTTATGTGAAATGGTTGGGAAGTAGGAGAGAAGATAGTTGGGAGGAATATAGAAGGGTTAGAGTGGAAGCAAAGAGGGCGGTGGAGAGGGCGAAGAGAAGAGCAAAAGGGGAATGGTGTAGAAAAGTGACGGAAAATTTTGAATCGGGGAGTAAGATGTTCTGGAAAGAAGTTAATAAAAAAAAGGAAGAAGAAGGAGGGGTTGGGGGAGAGGATTAAGGGAGGAGATGGGGAGTGGATAGGAGGAGAGGATAGGGTGAGGAAGAGGTGGGGGGAGTACTTTAGTGGACTATTGAATGAAGGGGGTGGGGTAGGGGAGGAAGAAGTGCAAGAGGTGAGGATGGGAAATGAAGTGGGGAGGGAGGGGGAGGATGAAATACAAATGGAGGAAATTATTAGGGCCTTGAATAAAGGAAAAAAAGGGAAGTCCGCAGGTCTAGATGGATGGTGTGAGAATGGAAATGTTGCAGAAGGGAGGTAGAGGGGTGGAGGAATGGCTGTATAGATTATATAACATATGTTGGAGGAGTGGTGAGGTACCACAGGATTGGGAGGATGGTTGTTTGGTTCCTCTGTATAAAGGGAAAGGGGATAGGATGGAATGTGGAAATTATAGAGGTATATGTCTTTTAAGTGTGGTAGGGAAAGTGTACGGAAGAATACTGATTGAGAGAGTAAGAGGTTTAACGGAGGGGAGAATGGGGGAAGAACAAGGAGGAGGGTTTAGGGAGGGAAGAGGGTGTGTGGATCAAGTGTTTACATTAAAGATGCTTGTGGAGAAAAGTATAGAGAGGAAAGGGAAAGTGTATGGGTGTTTTTTAGATTTAGAGAAAGCATATGATGATAGAGTGAAGAGGGGTGAATTATGGAGGGTGTTGGAGGAGGAAATGGGGTGGGGGAGGTAATTTAGGGAAGGACTATTGGGGAAGAGCTTTTTATAGGAACAATAGTAGAATGTGTGTTGAGGAACAGGAGGGGAGAGTGAAGTGTTTGGGATGGTGTGGATGAGGCAGGGGTGGTAATGTCGCCGTGGCTATTCAATTTGTTTATGGAGAGTCATTTACGGAAGAGGAATGGTGAGAGGGAGGGGAGGGGTGCAAATTGATGAATGGGAATGATAGAAGGGAAGTGAACATGATACTATTTGCGGATGATACTGCCCTAGTGGCGAAGAACGCGGAAGGGCTGAGGTATTTGGTGAAGGAGTTTGAGAGAATGTGTGGACAAAAGGGGCTTAAAATAAATCCAGGTAAGAGTAAAGTGTTAGTGTTTGAGGAGGAGGAGAGTGAGGAGGGGGAGGGGTTAGAGGTTAGAGTAGGGGGTGTAGTATTGGAAGAAGTAAAGATTTTTAGATATTTAGGGATGGAGTTGGGTAAGGGGGGAGGGATGAAGGAGGAGATAGAGCATAGAATAGGTGAAGGAATGAGAGCTTTGAGTGGTCTGAGAGAAATATGGAAAGGGGGGGATCTATCACAGAAAGTTAAGATAAGTATGTTTGAGAAAATCTGTGTACCAGCGGTGTTGTACGGGTGTGAAACGTGGGGGTTGAATGCCAGGTCCAGGAAAAAGTTGGAAGTATTTGAGATGAAGGGGTTGAGAGCGGTTTGTGGGGTCAGTAGAAGGGAGAGGATTAGGAATAGGGTGGTGAGGGAGAGATGTGATTGGAGGAATGGGTTGGTGGGAAGAGCGGAGAAAGGAATGTTAAGATGGTATGGGCATTTAGTGAGAATGGAGGAACAGAGAGTGGTTAGAAGAGTTTGGGAGGCGGAGGGGATAGGAAGGAGAGGAAGGGGGAGACCAAGAAGGAGGTGGATGGATGGAATAAAGGAGATGCTGGAGGAGGGAGGGATGGGGGAGGAAGAGGGTAGGGTGTTGGCGAGGGATAGAGTGGGGTGGAGGAGGTGGGTGAGGGCGAGATGAGAGGGGGTGTGAATGAGGGAGGCTGTACACCGCTACCTTAAGCAGGACATAAAAGTGAATAATATAGTATAATAATATAATAATAATATATATATATACCATATATATATATATATATATATATATATACTACTACTATATATATATATATATATATATATATATATATATAACATATATATATATGTATACATATATTTATATACCATATATATATATATATACATATACTTCATACTTTCTTTATATATATATATATATATATCATATATACATATATATACTATATATATATATATATTTATATATATATATATAACAACATATATATATAGCATAACGCTGCTCACTATATATACGTATATATATATATATATATATATATATATATATATATATATTTTCAAAAAAATACACACTGATATTTTATACAAAAATATATCAATACTTATAAATATATATAACTGCTATATATATATATATATATATATATATATATATATATATATATATATATATATATATATATATATATATATAACCACCACTTGTTATATATAAATTGTGTATTATATGTTAACTATAATATATTATTTCACTTACAATCAGAATGCGAAATAAATTTCTAAAAAACTGATTAAACTTACACGTGATGATTTTGGACCTTTTCAGGTATAAAATCACAAAAGATTTTACCAATAAGAATCGTTTTTTTTTAAAGGTAAGAATTATTTAGAATTTTTACCAGGAGTCTTTTTCTTCGCATTATATATATATATATATATATATATCTATCTCTCTATATTTCTATATATATATATATATATATATATATATATATATATATATATATTTATATATATATATACTACTTTGCTGCTAATATATCACCATATATATAGTAAAACTTAGTATCTTTCTGGAAGCCTTCTATATATATATATATATATATATATATATAATATATATATAACTATATATATATGCATATATATATAATAACTAACATATATATATATATATATATATACACTCTTCTTTATATATATTTGTATAACATATACTATATATACATATCTACTTCATATATATATATATATATATAACTATATATATATATATATAACTTATATATATATATTAAAACTTAAGTTTCTTTCTGACCTATCGATATTTAAGTTTTAAAATCGATTTTCGATATATGTGTATCGATTATACCCAAGATACCGAGAATCTAAATTTATTCATAGAAACATATATATATAGCATATATATATATATATATATATATATATATATATATATATATATATATATATATATATATATATATATATATATATATATATATATATATATATATATACTTCCACATTCTATTTTAACTCCCATTTTATTTTTATTTGTATTTTTTAATATTTTAATATTAATAGATTTTTATTTTTACATTAAATTCCAGCATTGATGACACTTTTTCAAGGAAAATATCTTTATATTCATTTTTAAATTCTCAAGGGTGATGTATTCTTATTTATTTTTGAATAAATTTAAAAGATTTATTCAGCTGGCTTGTTAAAATGTTTTAGCTTTGGGATTCTTTGCTTGACACTACAATAATAAATTAAAAAGTTTTTGTGAAAATTAAGGAAGAAACTGTGAAGTATAAGAAACCAGCAAGTAGTGAGTAAATTATTCAAGTAAAACTTATATGAGTAATTTTTTTAGTTAAAAACAAATATCGCTATCTACCATACTCTACAGCTCTATACTTTTTCTTATATATATATATATATATATATATATATATATATACCACCACTACTACTCTTCTTCTTTCTATATCTTCTTTATATGGTAAGCCCACTAGAAGAGCCACAATCCATATCTCAAAAGCTACTTTGGCTACAGAAAAAAGGAATACATTTTTGGAATACTTGTAAATAAATTTTAGTTAGGAAAATGCAAAAAATAAACTTGCAAGTATGCTTTTGGGTGGAGATGAAGCCCGGCAGGAGACATAATGGTAGCCACCACATGGCAGTGGCTTGTCTTGGGGGCTCAGGCATTGAAGCTGGGGGACAGTTTCCGCACCATAGGGGCGAGGAGAGACCGCGACTTTTCAGGCATACAAAGCAGTTCCAGGGGCTCGGAGGGAATGAACCTTAAGTTCCGGAGAGCCGAAGACGACTCACCTGCGGCGGCAGTCCCGCCCGAGATGTTCACAGTTAAAAACAAAAAACAAGGCGCAGGAATATTTATTTAACAGTAACGACAAAATTTTAATGGAAAAGCTTTCTATATAACCACCATATTATTAACAATATAATTTTTTTTTTTCATTTTGTTTCACCTTCAAGGTGGCGCAAGCATTTAACAATGCATTCCTTTTTCCCATTGTATTTTGAGATATGGCTCTTTTGAAGAACTAATATATATATATATATATATTATATCATATATATATACCTGCCCTTACTTACCTGCCACTCTACTTGCCTGCTCCTGTACCACTCACCATACTACTATATCACTTATATCTATGCTCTTTGCTATATCGCGATAATTCCCTAATAGGTATCGATCTCTGGCACAAATATATCTAAATCAGAAGATTAGAAAGAAACTTAGTTTTTATATATATACCATACCATAAATATATATATATATAATACTTACTATATATATATATATATATATCTTACTTACATCTTACATCCTCTCCCAGTCATTGCGCCTCCCGCCGCCTGCTCACTCTCTACTCCTTCATGAAATCTGTGTGTACCTAACAAGCCCCCCATCCATAACACCTGATTTAAAGAAGCTGTTTGACCATCTAGATGGAATCGTCGTTCTCGTTGCCCATGGACTGGAGCCTAACATAATTTGAGTTGTGTTTTACGCTTACGTAAAACTAGACCTAGCTTTAGATAAGTTTGTCTTTTAAGTAAAAAAAATTAATAATGTTTAAGTGTAATAAATAATAATCTGTTTCCACGGAAATGTTCAGTATATATAATATTTTAGATCCTTTGCTTTTACATAGCCCAATTTGTTCAGCCTATACGTGTTGGAATATTTAATTTACCAGTTTCGTAATTTCACATTAACTTGCTTTTGGAAGGCTACTTTTGTCTACTATAAAGGCTTGAAAACATATTTACCAAACAATCCTAAAACTGTAAAATCGTAGTTCAAAGAATAAATCTTTTGAATTCATATTGTTCACAAAAATAAGGAACACCAAAGGTCTCGACCCTAGGTTTTAAATTAATAATGGCGTTTCAGTGTTTATATATAGATCTTTCTTTGAAACGTTTCAATAGTAACATATATTGAATATAAGCCTTCAAGTACTAAATCTCCGTTTCATTTCCAGTAGTTTCCTCTAAAATACAGTTAAATACCAATAATATCTATTTGAGGATCAGGAAAGAATCTTAAGTTTATCCTATATCACTTGAATGTACGTTTTGAAGATGAACCTAAAAATATTTGAAACTTTCACTTAAATGAAGTATTATTAGTAAATAATATTTTACAATTTCTAAGACTTTTAAAGCCTTTTAAGAGAACAAGGTTTACTAAAGAGATTCTATATCTCTTTTGTTATTGTTCTTATCTCCCAAATTCTCCGACATGAAGAAATTTCTATAAAAAGGCGGCTCCACACATGCGGAGTTTGTCGAACTCTTTGTCAAACACCCCATGTGTGTATGGGTCATTTTTGGCAAAGCTTTGCTCATTTGCTTGGTTTGCCAAATACACAAATCTTTTCCACCGCTTGTGGAAAAGATTTGTGCTGTACACCCACATGTGTTTAGACTGAGAAAAAACAAATGCAAAACGCAAAGATTCAAGGGTTTGACAAACTCCGCATGTGTGGAGCCGCCTTAAGCACTAGTTATTAATTGTGTTAACAATGTTTTTTTAGATTTCATTTTTATCAATAGTGTATATTAATCACTAAATTACCTGTTATTATAATAACTCATTGCTAATGAAACGATTCTAAATAATAAACCATGCTGCAAAGGTTTTACTTCCATTTTAGTTTTAAATATTTAGTGTAATATATGGAAGCATAATAATACGCCAATGACTGGCAACTCAGGTATTAGTGGAGTTCAACAGATTCTAAAAAAAAAATAGATATTTTTTTTAAAATCAATCGATATTTTGATATTCCTAGAAGCAAAGTTGCCAAATGTTAATAAAAAATTAAATTTTGCGTTCGAAAAATCAATAACTCTTCCCATGATGACAATGAAAAAAGGTTTATATTTTAATAAATGTTTTGACAGAATTTTTCAGTATAATTTTTTTTTTGGTTCTCTTCCATTATGTGATCTATCGGATTTTTTTTTCGATTATCGATACATCGATAGCATTATTTCTATAATCGATAGTTTTTTACGATTATCAACGACTTGATAGTATAGACAAATTATACCTAAACAATTTTAATAAAAAATTCAAATAATTTTGCAAGACCATTTTTTTACGTAAGATACAATAAAAAATTTAAAAAAATATGTTAACGCTACGAAGACAGTCTATATATATATATATATATATATATATATATATATATATATATATATATATATATATATATATATATATATAGTATATATATATATATATATATATGAGCTATATATATATATAGGGAACGATATTGAAAGACCTTTTATACGGTACTCGTTACCCCAAAAAAAATAGTACAGGGTATCTCTATGGACCATAAATAGACTTTCTAGTATAGGGATTTGTTAATTTAGGTTAGGATTTATATATATATATATATATATATATATATATTATATATATATATATATATATATATATATACTAACCCTATATATATATATATATATATATATATATATATATATACTGTACTGCTGCTATATATATATATATATATATATTTTTATATAACTTACCTATATATATATATAAAATTATCTTTATATATATATATATATATATATATATATATATATATATATATATATATATATATATATATATATATATATATATATATATATATATATATATATATATATATATATATATGCTCTGCTATATATATATATTAGCAAAGAAATACCCCAAGGGAGTGAAGCCGCAGAGAATGGCAGGTCGATGTCTCGGCCTTCCGGGGGGAACGACAGGGGGTAGAGCTATTTTTCCCCTTCCGGGGAGGGTCTCCGGAACCCCGCTCTTTGGTATTTGGGTGTGGCGGGGGTTCCTCCCCTACGGAGTATGGAAAACGTCCCCCTCTGTGTTCCCCGGCTCGAGCCCCCTAATTTGCCGTGTAATACCTTTATAAATTATATATATATATATATATATATATATATATATATATATATATATATATATATATATATATATATAATTATATATATATACCTGTTAAAAATGACTTTATATACTTATATAACTAACATATATATATATATATATATATATATATATAACATATATATATATATATAACATATATATATATATATATATATATATATACATATATATATAACTGCTGCTGCTGTAATATATAATAACTATATAAATATGCATATAACTTAATATAACCTTTTCCTGTATAACACCCTGCCATATATACTTATATATCATATATATATATATATATATATATATATATATATATATCTCTATATATATAGCATATATATATATCTTTCTTATATATATAATAAGCCCCTTGGATAAAATCAAAGCTAGGTTTAAAACTTGGATTTATTACATATAGAGTACACTTCAATTAAAATTACAGATTAAAACGACATTCAACTATTATTCTTCACTTTGAGTATAAATGGTTGCTTGACAATTAACCTTTATATGACTCAATTGTCACAATAGTTTAACACCAAGTGAGTGAGTGAGTATTATTTGTACACTCACTTGGTGTTAAACTGTGTTTATAAAGAAGAATAGCATGATGTCTTCAGACTCAATCTAGGCTGAAACAGAGTATTTATCTCTACATTCTCAAGTCAAATTTTTGGCTAACTTGTTATCCATATTTAAACTACGAGAGAAGTAAGACGAAACAATAACTATCTATAATACTTTATATACATATATACTTCTTAATAACATATATATATATATATTATGGAAGGAAATATATAATTAAATTTCTCTAATTACTTATACACACACGCACCTATATATATATATATATATATATATAGCTCCATATATACTCTCCTATATCCCACCATATATATATATATACTTATATATAAACAACTAAAATAACAATAGCTATAAGAAAAGGAATCTATTTATGTTTTCCATGGAAGATCACTGTACTATTTTATTTTATTTTTATTTTTGTAAACATTACATTAAGATCAATAGTAAATTTAAAATACCTTTACGCATGTTGTGTTGTTGCTAACAATTTATAATTATCAGCTTCAACCAACTTAAATTGAACATTTTCTTATTTAATGAGATTTTCCTATTATTAGTACCTTTTTATTTATAAATACACAATAACCCTTATACATTTTCATTTAAAAGAAAACTGCATTTTCAAGAAAAATGATAGGCGCGTCGTACCAGAAGTTTAACGTTAAAGACGCGAACGTTTCTAGGAGCTAAAGTCGGTAAAAGAACAAAATTTTTCCTCTCACGAAATGAGGAATGACAGAACAATGAGCAGGTTACTATTTTTTGAATTATGTATCTTCAAAATACAATTTCCCTATGATTTTTAAATTACATTTTATATTTACTTTCATTTATAATAAGTTAAAATTAAAAATTTACTTTAGATCAAAAATATATATATATATATATATATATATATATACTTATATATATATATATATATATATATATATATATATATATATATATATATATATATATATATATATGCTGCCTCTTATATATTTGAGACATTGTCCATCTAAGCTATGCCAGTTTTTGCTACAACATTAGTTCATCCAGGCTGGGTTGGGCTAGGTCAGGGTTTTACAACAACTTAGACCACCTAGGTTAGATCTGCTACCTCGGTTTACTGCATCCTCGTTGTACATGGTAGTGCAGTTTGGTCAACGAAGTTCCGTTATGATAAGCTTTGTTAAACCACACAGATTTGTAGCCACTTAACCTTATCATAACCTATAACTGCCATCTAAATGAATGCATTGCATGAGCTGGGCTAACATGGATTGAATGTGCCAATATATATACATATACCCTTCTCCTGCTCACCATATATATATATATATGCCTCTGGAACACCCTTATATATATATATATATTGATTTAATAACAATAGTGAGGGCATGCTATATCCCCTTGGATATAATAAGAATTTATATTTGTATTCTATAAAAGAAAAAGAATTAGGGAGTGGGGTTGGCAGGGGGGAAAGTGTTAGAATGATGGAGGAATGGAAGAGAGTGGAGGGGTATTACCTATTATATGCGGATGATATGGTTGTGTGGCAAAATCTGAAAAAGGAGAGGAGTTTGAGAGAGGGATTGATAGGGGATTTGGTAGAGTGTGTGTGTAAACACAGGGGGGTTTGAGAAAGTAACGATTAAAGGTAAGGTTATGATTGTGAGTGAGACAGTCCTCAGGTGTGGGATTTTATGTTGGACCTTTGAAACAGCTGGAGCAGTGTGCAGAGTTTAAATATTTAGATATATGTTGGATGAGAAAAGGGAACGGGTGATGCAGAATGTAGTAGAAAAGTTGTGAATGATAGGAAGGTATTTGACAATTAAATCTTGGTAGGCATAAAGGGATAGTACGAGTGCGTAGAGATCTTACATGAAGGTATGTTGCTACCTGTGTTAATGTATAGTAATTTGAGGCATGATTAGGAGTGAGGTAGCGGTTCTAACATTTGACCTGTTAGAGATGATGTGGGACAGATAGGGAGCATTAATTTGTGAAAATTACAGTGATAAGTAAGAATGTTGTTGCTAAGAGTGTGTGTGGTATGAAGAAAGGAGTAAATGATAGAATAAATGAAACTACATTATTGAAATGGTTTGGCCATGGGGAAAAGATAGATGATAATCGGTTGGTTAAGCGGATGTATAGTAGTGAGTGTGCTGAGAATCGAAGACCGGCTGGGAAACTGAAGAAAAAGGTTGAGTCAGTAAAGGAATGCCAGGAGGATGTGAGTTTGGCAGAGGCGAGAAGAAAGATGAATAATAGGAGTGAATTGCGGGGATTTGTGAGGGGGTATGGTTGTGACCCACCTGGCAGGATGAAAACCACATTTGGGGTGCCATAGCCGGAGTTCGTGAGGTCCGGCCAGAGGGAGTTAGGGTGGACGTTTCTGACACCGTGAGTTCTGCCAAGGGCCGCAAAGGCTGGAGCTTATCTTTCTAAGCATCATATTTTCTACTATCTTTCTGTTTCCAGTGCATGCTAGGCAACTTATCCCCAGTCTTGGGGAGAGAAGGTAGGTGATGATGATGATGATGATGATGATGATGATGATGATGATGATGATGATGATGATAATGATGATGATTAATGATGATAATGATATATATACATATATATATATATATATATATATATATATATCTTTATATATATATATATACTTATATATATATATATATATATATATATTATATATACATATACAGTATATATGCTATATATATATATATATATATATATATATATATATATATATATATATCCACTACCTTTATAAAGATATTTATAAATAGACATCTATTTTACTCTTTTAAATATATCTTCAGAAACAATTTTACTGCATATATATATATATATATATAACTATATATATATATATATATATATATATATATATATATATATATATATATAACTATAGTATATATATATATATATATATATATATATATATACTATGGTTTTGTGTAACTATTACATTATTTTTTTTATTTTTTTATTGCATCTTACGTAAAAAAGTCTTGCAAAATTAATTTAAGTTTTTAGCATTGTCTATACAATAAAATCGTTAATAATCATAAAAAAAGAAAAAGTAATCAGAAATAACAATGTATCGATAATAATATGAGGAAAGATATCGTAATAACATATTGGAGGAAAGATACCGATTTTTATTATTATAAATATATATATATATATATATATATATATATATATATATATATATATATATATATTTACTATATATATATATATATATATATATATATATATATATATATTTATATATATATATATATACTATATATATATATATATAACCTATATATATACTATATATATATATATATATATATATAAACACTCGCACTAATTAATTATTTTTCACTCCGTATACCACTATACTCCATATATATATAAATATATATATATATATATATATATATATATATATATATATATATATATATATATATATATATATATATATATATATATTATATATATATATATATATTGATAGATATTCTATATATATATATACATATATATGTATATAAATTTTGTATTTATATTTTTATTACTCAATTTTTTTTATTTATTTATTTATGTATAAATTGAATTTATTATATATTTATTTATTAAATTTATTATTTGTTTATTTATTTTATTATATTTATTACTACTTAAAGACTATTATTATAAGAAAATTGAAAAGTTACTTTCAAATTATGCAAATATAAACATCAGCTTATCCAATAAATGTATAAAAATTCTTTTATTTTTTATTATTCAACATTTTCATATACTTTCGTTCGGTTACTATCGAAAATTAGACTGTCAATGAACTAAAATTTTCAAATTTCTTCGTAAATTTATATAAAAAAGAAGGATTATTTAAATAACAATGAACCAAATTGCCTTTTATATATTACAGGAAAGTTATAAAATGAGCTAAACCAACATTTAGAGCGTGGCTTTACGTATATATATATATATATATATATATATAACCTTTTACTTTCTCTCTCTTTCTCTATATATATATATATATATATATATATATATATATACTAAATATATATATATATATATATATATATATATATATATATATA
>JABUQX010137971.1:0-2500 GCA_015478945.1 Trachelipus rathkii | reverse complement strand
ATATCATAATATATATATATATATAATAATATTATATATATCTATATATAATATATATATTAATACTACTATATATTATCGTTATATATATATTATATATACATTATTATATTATATATATACTATATTACTATCATATAGCTCACTATATACATTACAAGTATACTCGATCTATAATTAAGTCTATAACTATACCTCCTCATATTTATTTATCCTATACTATAATCATATCTAGTAATAAATATATATATAGTATATATATAATATATATATCACCGTATATATTATATACTATACCATTATATATACATACATACATACTATATATATATATAATATACTTATATATATATATATTATGTATTACATATTATATATTATATTATTATATATATATATATATATATATATATATTATACTATATATGTACACCACACACATATATATATTATATATATATATACTATATATATATACATAATAATATAATAATATATTATATATATAATATATATATATCGATAAGATAGTACCCTACTGTGTTAGATCCCCTTTACCTTTATATAATAGTACTATTACGTATCACACATATAATCATAATAATATACCTATTAATTTCTCCGTTCTATATATAGCTATAGATATACGTAGTTATATCACTATATATAATAATTATACTACTAATACTAATATACGTGATCCATATATATATATGTACTTCCACTCGCCTACGTTACGTTATACACCTGTACTACTACTCATAATACTTCATCATATTATAGTACTACTAATATCTTATAAACTCAAGATACTAACCATATATTACTTTATTATATTTATTATATATATTCGATATATAGTATATATTACATTACAATTATATACTATATATATATGTATATACTATATTCTATACTACTATATATATATTATATATTCTTATATATATATATATATATATATATAAATTATATATATATATATATATATATGATATATATTATATTATATATAATATATATATATATATATATTATATATAATTATATATATATAATATATATATATATATATATATATATATATATATATAAATATATACTAATATATAATATAATATATATATAATATTATATAGGATAATATATATATATATAATATATATATATATATATAATTTGCTGAGAATATAATAAATATATATAAAAAATAACATATCCATTTACATATATATATATATATTATATATATTACCATACATATATTAACTCATGTCTACAGAAATACTAAAAACAAATTATTTTAAGTAATTTTGGAGATCATCCCAACCATTAATTAATATATAAGTTAGGAAATATAAATTATTTTAATTAATTAAATTTATTTCAAAAAAGGTTTGAATCTAAATTTTCAATTAATTATTTGTAGGTTTGTGGCATACCAAATTTGAATGATATAAGGATATACTTTTCTTTTTTTTCTTTTTTTTTGTTTGTGTTTTTTTGTTGTTTTTTTTGCTCCATTTTAGAAGGGGAACTGTCTAGGTAGTTGCTACCTATGATCAGAACAATTAAATCGAACCCTAATCCCTTGCCTTACAACATCCATCGCTCTACCAGGAGATTGTCCCAAAACGCTTGTAATAATTCATATAGAAGGTTTAACACAAATTTGGTGGGTACTATCTAGTTTATCGGATTGTTAACAATTTAATATTAAATTATAATAAATAATTAATAATAAATAAATAGATAAATAGTTAATAAATTAATATAAAAAAAATTTCCTGCAATGAATAAATAAACTTTGAAAAGTTAAAAAAAACATCGTTTTGAATCAAATTTCTCTTTATTTTCTTTTAAGGTAGTTTACTTTCATTTGAAAACAAACACTATATTATATATATTATAATATATATATATATAATATATTATTATTATCTATAATATATATATATATATATATATAATATTATTATATCTATCCATAATATATATATATATATATATATGATAAATGTTATAAATACCTTATATTTATATATATATATATATATATATATTATATATATATATATATATATATCCATAGTATATATATTATATATATATATATATATTATATATAGTAATATATATATATATATATAATATAAATATATATAGATTCCTGTACATGAACTCAATATATATATATATATATATATATTATATATAACTATATATATATTGAAGTTATACTCACTATATATATATATTACTTATACTAATATAATAATTAATAATAAATAATATAATATATATATATAATATATGATATAAGTATATATATATTCTATATAGATATATATATATATACTTATATACTTATCCTATATATACTATATAGTATATATATATATACTAGTATATACTTTATATATATTATCTCCATATTTAATACTTCTAAATCATATTAGTATAAATTATAAGTATCTTTCTCCCATGATAAAGATTTGAG
>JABUQX010137970.1:0-11287 GCA_015478945.1 Trachelipus rathkii | reverse complement strand
TATTATATATAATATATTAATTAAATTAAATTATTATATATATATAAATTAATACTTATATCTATGACCTCTAGTCCCAAAAGTAAGTTTACTGCATATCCCATGAACGACTGAGGATAATGTAGCTCCTCCGTGACGATATATACGTATATAAGTGGGATTATTATACTAGTTACCTATTAGCAGCTACATATCTCATTAACCAGTTTTATAACCAGATTTTATAAAAGTCAGTCTATCGCACTATCATCTGTTAAGATATTGATATTAGTTTATAGTTCTTATATAACTTTTGTTATAACTTTCAGATGTATTAAGGTAGGGACCAACAAATTACTTAATAACATATTACTTTTTTGGTATATATATATATGGTACGTATAAGTGTATTTTTTTATTTTTTATTTATTTTTATAAATTGTACCCTGATGCTTATTAATTCCTAATATTAATATATATCTTATTACCTAGTATATATTTATTATTTTTTTTATAGTAGCTATATATATTTTTATATATATTATTATTGGAGGTCGTAATATATTCGTTCAACCCATGAGTGTGGTAATATAATATAAATACTAGATACAAATGATCTTGACCTAACTTATATATGAAGACTTTCTTCTTATAATATATTTAGTATCTTTTTCTCTTTATTTAAAATATAACGTAAGCAATAATAATAATAATACTTGTATATTATATATATAAATATATTATTTTTTGGATTACTATAGTTATGGTAGAGTTATAGATAGTTTCAATATATACACTTGATATCGATATAATTAATATATATAAAATATATATTATAATATAAATTACCTTTACTGCAGTTTTTTTAAGTGGCACAAGCTTTCAAAGATGGCCGAGAAAAATGTATGAAGACAACCTTGTTGTGGAAGACCAACTCTCGCACAAACGATGAAAAGTGGAAGTTTTTTAGAGGCAGTGATGAGAGAGACCGGCCGGCTCAGTGCTCAGATTGATTGGCAGAAGAAACTGGTTTGGTAAAATGCAGTTTATAGAATTCTAACCGAAACATTTGCGCATGCGATCCAAATTGTGCACCACTAGTGGCCGAAAAGACTTGTCTGTGGAGCAGAAAGCGAACAGGGTCAAAATTTGTCAAGACTCGAAATGGGCATAAATTTTTTGGATAAAGTTATAACAGTCGATGAATCATGGGTTTTTGAGTAGATCCTGAAACCAAAACGGCAAAGTGCGGAAAGTCTCCCCTCGTCCGAAGAAAGCACGTAAGAGCAAGTCCAAGGTGAAAACAACTGATTATTGTTTATTTTCGACAGCGTGGTATTGTGCACAAAAAAGGGATTTGTACCTTCAGGACAGACGGCTAATCACATTTTCTTCAAAGATGTCTTGAACACTTTCGAAAACGAGTTCAGGCTAATCAGGGGAAACGAGCATTGCAGTCGTTGGGTGGCTGCACTTACTAGAGCCATGCAACTAAGTACCATCTCTATCCACTAATATTAAAGACGCCGTCTTTCAATTAATAGAATTCTGGCTAAGAAAAACATTCAGTACTCCACATCCTACATACAGCCCAGATCTCGCTCCGTGCGATTTCTACCTCTTCCCTATAGTTGAAAATGAAGTTGAAGGGGTCATCATTTTGGGACGATGGAAACTTAAAAAATAACAACTGAACTAAACACACTTCAGGACAATGACTTCCGGTACTGCTATGAACAGTGAAGAAACGTCGGAAATGCTGTGTAACCTTCCCAACGGGATTCATACACTTTAGTAAAGGAGTAGTCCAGTATCTTTTAATATTTCAGTTAAGTCCAATACAAGTTAATATAAATTCTGACAGTTGTTATACTCTAATTTTGGGAACTAACCTATTTAGAGTATGTTTTCGTATATATTAACCTATATATATATATATTATATATATATTATACAATTATATACTAAATATATATACACTATTACATTAGTATATATATAATATATATATATATATATAATTATTATATATATATACTACTGAGAAAATAATATATATAGTCTATAATAACTTATTATAAATGTAAGGAGTTTTATATTCATTATTATCAAGATATATATACATAATATAGTATGAAGATGTAACCGTCTTCTCATAAATAAAATCCTTTATAAAATCTATCGAGACATTAAATATAGGTTTAATCATATGAACAAAATACAGACCAAATTCCCTCCTGTGCATTCTTTTGCACCTTAAATATAAAATATCTGGTCACGATCCTAAACAGATAGTGTTAACAAATATGAAACAGATGTGACTTTAAATATATGTAGTATTATTAATAAATAATAAATATTAATAACATTTTAATATAAATTAAACTATCAGATAAATATTTTTTGAAAACAAAACATTCTTTACATCGTCTACGCAAACCTAACTTATAACTACTGTAATAAATTAAACTTATAATATTAAAAGTGGCTCAAACGGTAGAGCGACGGAGTCGCATGGCAAGGTCGCGGGTTCGGATCCTAGGTAAAAATTCACTATATTATAAGTATTTATACCCTGGTAAGTGAGTGTCTAAAGCTGGACATCATGGTAACTGCGGAGATCGGACAGCCCTTTACGTAAAACAATTACATATTCGAAATAGCGGAAAAATCTAAAGGAGGGTTTTTTTTTTTTTTGTTTTTTTTATTAGTCTTTTTTTTATCTCTTACTTTTTCTGGAGCGGTATGCTGATGTGCTGTACTGTAAGGCGGAAAATTGTTAGAATTTCGCTTCTATCTATAGAGAATATATTATATGTTCCAATTAGGGGCGGCTCGAGCGACGGGGGACAGAGGGGGGGACGAAGTTCCCCCCGTCGTCCACCGGGAGGCCGAGAGACCCCGACTCATGCAATCTTTGCGTTTACCCTATGGTAATTCCTTTAGTTAAAAAAAAAAAAAAAAATATACCTTACTCTCATGCTATTACTTTTAATTACAAGAAAAAAATTTTGTTTATTTATTAGGCGCGCCCTGTCTATAACATACGTTTCCAATTTACATTGCTCTAAATTACAATATGTTAATCTCTTTCTAACCACAAAAAATAATATAAATCGATTTTCTTTTATGGAATATTTTATTTAAAAACATATTTTTTAAATATAAAAAAATCGAAATAATATATATATATATTAACACACACTCTAAATAATATAAGAAAACTATAATTTGAAGAATGTTGCTTCACATTTATTCTGTTTTTCCAGTCCCGTCAGTATGGCTGAGCATTTTTTGCCTCGGGCTACTTATTATATTATGTAAAACTATCGTCAATTGCTTAGAGAAAATAATGGCTCGTTGTATATTTCACGCATAGAATAGAAACAAAATATAAAAAAATAAAATAAATAACATATAAGAAATTAAAAAAAAACCATTCCTTTAGAATTATATCCGCTGATCCAATCTTGAGCCATGTTGTTTTTTACTGTAGGTGCTAACCGTTCCAAAAGTTACATGATGTCAGCTTTCAGACACTCTGACCATATATTAAATTAAAACATAGCACACTTATATATATATATATAAATATATACTCTGAATATAATATAATAATATTAATATTGTATATATTAATACTATTACTATCATATACTATATAGAGTGAGTTATAAAGTAGGGCCTCCGCCAATATATATAGTATTAAGAATGCCATATATATGGAATGGGAGAGTATGAAGTGCATAACTCGGGCAAGCTGTTATGAATTACTCCCATTTTTAAATGTTCGCCTTTCTTGTACTTTGAATCTTGTCTTACCACTCATTCTAATGACACCACACTATAAATCACATATAATATATATATAATACTTATATTATATAATATTATATTTATTATTACTCAATAATAATATTATATAATTATAGTAGTATAATATTTAATATCTCTATATATATATAATATATATATATATATATATAATATATATTATAGTATATATACTTATATCCACACCCCTCTTCTAAGCAACATCTTACAGACATACCTATCCTTATTATCCCTGATGTGTGGGGGGAAAAGAATGGCCCCCACATCCGTATGTCCTAAACGTGTTGTAGAAGGCGATCAAAGGGACGGTGGTAGTTTGGTGGGCTGCCCACTACAACTCTCATCCACACCTCCTTTCCGAGATTGGGGTGAGGTTGTAGCATAGCCCCTCAAACAGAAAGATTAGAACAGGAAGACGACGCTGAAGTTCGGAAAAGAATGACACTCCTTTTATACTCTTAAAGAGTGAGAACTCGTGTACAGTCCAGAAAACCATCCGATCCATAACGCAGTTATTACGCGAAAATTGCGGCCGAAGCCCGTACACGTGTAGGGTATCGGCGATCAATGTGTGGGTGTTTTCATATTATAGTATCATTTAGTGGTTTAACTATTTATATCTAGTCTTACTTATATCCTATTTTATACGTTACCATATTATATATAATTAAGTATAAATATTAATTATAATCATATATATAATTATTATTATTATTATTCATTTATATATAACTTGCTTTTAACCGCGACACAAGGGGTATACTATGGAGGAAACTAATAGAGGGAACCTATGCGAACTTTGAAGACGCCGGTATTCCGGATTTAACCAGACGAGCGTCCACCTTACCGTGTTGCGCAGCCGTTTGAACATAAACTACCAGACTGCTACGCGAGGATTGAACCAGCATCCTCTGCATGAGTCGGCGAGTCTATGTTTACATAGGCACATCGAATATATATATATATAATAATATTACTACATAAAAAACTAATAAATGTTTTACTAGCGATATATATATATAAGTATATCTCACTATATAAGTCAGCTGTTTTAACCCATATCATATACATAGATATAATCAGTGATATATAATACTATATAGATAGTACGTTCCGTTCACACCTACTACGTATATCTATATTATATATATTTCGCTTTTGAAGGTTATATTGTATCAAGACAATAAATTTTCTTTATTTTTAAATATGCATACGAATGATATGTGCGAGTGTGATCGTATATAGTATTGATCTTTCAGACTCTGGAAACAGGCGTCAGACAAGAAGAAATAAAGAGTGGAGCGAAAGATAATACTAAACCAGGGAGAGATGAAGAGAGGAAAATCTGATTGATGAAATAAGCATTAAATATCTTAGTGTCGAATCGCGCACCTTCTTTGATTGATATTCATCTCTGGGTTGGTCAGGAAGTGTTTAGTTTCGATGCGAACAGGCATGCTCGCAATGTTATAGGGTCAAAATTAAGATGGCAAGTTATGTATAATGGGATGATTTTTGAGTTTATATTTTTTTGAGCCTCATAAGCGTCCTACCATCATACGAAGGTGTTAAAAACGGTAACGACAGGTTATATTTTGAAGCCGCCTACCACGCAAGTTGAATAGATCAATTAGTACGTTGTTCCATCTAAAAGGCAGGGTCTTTTAAGAGGAACTCGCTTTGACCTATTCAACGCCAATAAGAGGCCCGTAAATAGTTTCGTCTGTTAAATGTTTTGCAAAGTTCAAAAATTTAATTCCTCTTTTTTTCTTTCTTTTTTTAACGTAAGTGAAATTAATTTCCATATTTATATGGCTTGTTGGCTTAAAAAGAAATTATTTTCTATGGCATTTATAAACTGTTAATATTTTTTTTTTATTTTGGTTATTTATATAGTAGGATTTTTAAGTATATTATTAATTGTAATGAATTTCGTATGGTGATATTCACCATTATTTGAACAGTTTAATATTTTCTATTGAAATTCTATCTTTTATTTTTATTAAATATAATTGATATGCATTTATTAAAAGTATTATTTATTGCTGGATTCCATTGGTTAATGTAAGTTATTTTTTTTTATAAATGTTTTGTATGTATAATTTATTTTAAGTTTAACTCCATTTATAAATAAATTTTATATACTTTTTGTGACAATTTAAATAAAAAATGATTCATAAATTTTCCTTTTCTTTAGCGTACGGTTTAGAGGAGAAGAAAATAATATGAGTCTCGATATTCCTCAGTGGATAATGGTTCTGAACGCACATTAAGAGGTTCGGTTAATCACCGAATTTCGAATTAAGCTGCTTGGACGGACAAAAAAAAATCGTTCGTAGATATTCTGTAATTTACAGTTCACTATAATACTAATCTCGATACTGACACATCGCACACTAAAACATAACATATACAACAGAACATCCTTTTCCATTTGCAAAACTCGCATTCTCTTCAATTGTCTCATACATTAGAAAGTACGATGATCTCATTTCAAACTATTGTCCGTGATGGTTCAAACAACCTTTACGATTAGAATAGAAATGGAGTTTGCTATCAAACTTGATTTTCTCTCTCTCTCTTATGTACCTCATTTCATTTAGTCATGAAAAACGTACAACTCTTATTTCCACTGAATAAATTATCTACCAGTGGCAGGTGAAATTTATTTTTAGATGATGCAGCAAAACCAGAATGTAAGCTTTTGTTGCTCGGCTTCCATTCCTTTAAAACCTTGTGCTTCTTTAAGAAATGGTAGCTCGATTGGGAAACAAAAACTTTCCAACGAAAGCTCTTCAAACTATAAATTAAAAAAAAAAATCACTACCAGTCGTAAAAGCAAACGAGAAGCGGTAATTTATGATCATGAATGTGAAAAACGTAACATTTTATCGACTTAAAGGCAACGCATATGCGACTTAATAGATTTTATAATTTAGTTTTACTCTTAATCGTTTTTTATTTTTAAATATATTAACTCATAAGTCATGTTTGATAAATTATTATCCATAATTTTTTTCTATAAAATAATTTACTTTAAGCTATAAATTAATCTCATATTACTTTACTAATCAGGCGTTTTCTCGGTCCATATCATTATCTATATATCAGTCTAAAAACAAACCTGCTATGATGTTGCTCAAATGTATTCGACTTAAATCGCTCTAACGTGTCAGTTTACTCCTAATTGATAATGTTGAAACCGAAAAAGCAAGTTTAAAACCTAATACACCAAAAATATGCATGCATTATGCGTGATACCCATTGTTGAGTTACACTCTATATCCGGCATTCTATTCTGTGTATTAGTGACAGAATTAGCATAGTGCCCATAATTATATCCATCCCCATATTATCCCTGCTTCGACCCTGTAGAATTAATTTTATATTGTGCGCGAGAGCGAGCCTTTACCACTCCATACCTAGCATTTTCTCTTTAGTCTGAATTTAGGGCTCTGCCCGTGAGCTAGGTGACCACTAGATGTGAGTATTTTATCTGACCTAGAGAATAATATAAACATAACTGAATAAATATTTTATACTCATAATTTATTTATTTAAAAACATGCTTAACACCTAAATAATCCGTACGCGGTAACAATAAGTAATCCTTGTATAGACTAGCAGAGTTATAATCCTTTATGTGTTAATTTACACCGAGTGTTTGTTCTCTAAAAAAATTATTATTATAAATCTCACTATATATGTTTATTATTTCAATGATCATCGCCAGAAAAACTATTTTTATGATTACAATTTCCAGAAAAAGACGTAATACAACATAATTTTTTATATAACCCATATATATGTATCATTATTATTCTTTATATTAAGATTTCTATATGTATATAGTTCAGTTCCCTGTATAAATTACTCCCATTCCAGATTATGAAACTCAAATCTTAATAAGAAAAAAAGAAATAAAAAAAATCTTTTTATTAAAAAAACAATAACAACATATATCCTTAATATTCCAATGAGAGGCTCAACGTCTTTCTTACTGAGCCTTCCTCTCGTTAACATCTTAAAACACTCTCCTTGATAACATTTGGAACTTTCCGAAGCTCGTACCTCTTGATTCGACTAGTCTATTATCAGGTGGTTGATACTCATATCATTGAATCCTCTGTTGAACTATCACTTACACCTGTTCCTATCTATGGTTCATTCATCCGTTTACAGGATCTTCACCTAAGTTTCTTGTAACTCCTCACGATATATTAGTAATCTTGGAGTATAATTAAGTAAAGACATTATTATGTTTTGTATATTTGCATTTTAGTCTATACCTTATATCACTTAGTTTGAATTTATTTTGTGTGATCTGCCTCTTAGAGACTATATCATTCCTCATCTATTACTGGCATCAGTAACTATCACTCCTATATATATACCCTTACTCTCAAAGCTCCTTTAACCTCCTTTTTCTGCCACGTAACACTTGCGTACAATCTCTTTACAATAGTTATGAATTCAACGGAATATAAAAAATCATAAACATTACGACATTGATCTGCAGATAGTTCACAACTCATGATATCCCAGCATGCTCTATTGAGTCAAACAGTAATTAGACACAACATCTAGTCCTAGTTTGGCGTCTACATTATTATTTTTACCTATACATATTTTTCAAGTACAGTTAAATTCGTCTAATCCGGCGATGACATTTATGGGTTTTTCTATAGCTTACCTCGACAAGACTAAAGTTATACCCATGTATTCTTGTTTTGTCTTATAGTTTCCTATTTCCTAGTCTGTATTGTATTTCAGATTGTTCTCCGTAAACGATATAAGTCGGCTTTGGTTCCAGTTCTTTTACTATCTACCGAGTCACATATTTATTATTCTTTCAATATTTTGTTCATCTTCATATTTGAGTTATCACACCATTTATATTCTATCATCTATATCTATTTAATAAAATATTCCTGCACAATATACTACTAAGTAATAGAGGATCACGTCCCAACTACTTTTTAAATAATCAATAAATGGAGAACTTATATTCTACTGATATATTTTTATCCATATATTACCTTTCATACAATCATACGTAAATTATTTTACTCACCATAGAAGTTCAAAATAATCTATCCTTAGTAATGAAGATTATAACTACGGAAGGCCGCTAATCAAATATATCATTATTAGACTGAAAATGAATTATATATCCAGGAGAGATCTATCTGTTTACTACTGAGATATGAATGAAAATACATAAAATTATTTAACTCTAATCTAAGCACATGTTTGGAAAATAAAACTGAATAGAACTTAGTTTACCAATAATATTATATATGTAAGAAGAACGTATTCTGAATATCACAATATTAGTCTCCTTAGAGTTCCTCTCTTGAGAGTGGTGTATGTACCTCTCCTTTACATTCTCTCAAAGGTTTCTACTCAGAATGTTCACAACAGGATCGAACCACTGCAGTTTCGAGATCTAATGTGTAATTTTTGTTTATTTAATAGTTATTAGTTGATGCTTGTATATCTCATTTGCCGTCGATGTTGCTTGAGCTTATTAATTAGTTGCATCTAAATTTGAGATGTAATTAATTAAATCTGATTCATGCGTCGAAAATCTCCAGTTGAGGATCACCACACTTACCTGGAAACGGACTCTTCCGCCTAACCCTAGAGCCTGTTCTTTAGATGAATCGCGCCACCCATGGTGTCCGGCGTATGTGGCCCTTTTCACGACATGTCCCAAGTCCGCTGGAGCGGTGGCCTTCGTATATATGACTAGAGCTGAAAGACACATGTTCATATGCTATTATGCCGCTTGAAGCACCTGGATATTCACGCATTATTAATAGGCGCTTCGCACTTCCTAGGAATTCGAAGCTCCGTTATCTAGTCAGAAACAACGAAATCCTCTAATGGATGACAGAGAGGACGTGCTTTGCATTCCCCTACATGAAGTGTAAAGGCAAGCATATTAGATTCTTTTAGACCCTGTATATCGTAAATACTTTCACACACACACTTTATTATGCCACTCTGTCCCTTTATACATGATAGCACCTTTCTCAATATTAGCAGTGGCTCTATCACTACCAAGCAAGCGATGTCTTCCTTTCTCGCGTTCTTGCATAGCCATAACATCAAATGTAGCTAAGTGATTATAGTTAGAGTTATATACCTATCATAAAAAAAGCGTTTTTCAAAATCGTTGCACTTTCCCATATAGAGTGGATATACCACCTTGTGATACCTTATATTTTATTCAACTGGCAAGCTTAGGATAGATGATCTATATCATACATTACTTATGAATTAATGATTTACGCTGACCATATATATAACTAGATATGATAACGAGACCACGAGAAAACGTTTGAACACCATGTAAAATCCAAGTCGCAATAACATTTCTCCACAGTCTTTAGCTCAGTCCCCTGAGCCCCCTAGTGTGAAGTATATATATATATCGTATATAGGCCAAACTATCTTATAAAAGGATATATAATATAATATATAGTATATATAATTGCGTATATAAATATATATATATCAGTAATATATATAGATAATATATCAAGGAGACCTCCATCGCTCTTAGTTTCACCTCTTCTGTGAGCTAAGTCAATACTTTGTTTTTATTGTTATAGCTCTCATAGTACTAACTAACTAGACACCTTAAAACATTTTTCTTCGTTTCATAATTTCAATATAAGTGGACATTTTTTTTAAGCTCCGGCTATGTTTAAGTTTATCTCTATATTGACGCATAAAACAATTAAACAACTGGAGAGTGAACTGAGACTGTCAGTCCTCTTGTACATATACTTCTTTTAACTAACACATCGGTTTTCTGAATCCCTTGATATTCTTTTTATTTTTCCTTTTGTTTCTGATTAGTTTCGACCTCTCCTTTATATTTATTATCTTAAATTTTATTCGCATTTTGACATTCTTTAAATGCAAAGCAACAACCCTCTTTCCGGCTATAGTGCATTTGTAACGTGGATCTCATCAGAGTTCTCGAAGAAATCCTTTGCTATCATCCTCTATCTCGTCTATAAATCCCGCGCCATGCGATGAAATCGTTCATCTATTTTGATGGACTCACCTGATTATAAAGCTCAAAGTAGATAAAAAACGACCGTAGTTAAAATATACATTCTTGCATCCTCCGTAAGTACAATCGATGTATTATCTAGACATTCACCTTAGTACCATCCTTTTCCCTAACTTCCCTTCTTCGCGAAAAATGTCCACCAAAAATATTCTTTCGCTTGTTTCGTAAACAGTTATTTTCTCATGATTTTATTTTTTTCTCACCAGATGCAGTTCATCCCTAAGAGTGAACAAGCAGCAATATTGATTTACATTCTCCTTGACTGAACACGACCTAAGTACTGTTTCTTTATAAATTACCTTCCCATTCTCATGACCGCTAAAAATGTATATCTTCACATGCTACACTATCCCTTGCCGTTTGATAAGTACATTCTACGAATCA
>JABUQX010137969.1:15000-32500 GCA_015478945.1 Trachelipus rathkii | reverse complement strand
TGAAAATAAGTCAATTGAATGTGAACAAGATGAAACTAAGTAAATCTGAACCTAAATGAAGGAAGCATTTGTTAGTAGCTCAAGAGAACTATGTGGATGTAGTAAAGTAGAAAATAAGGGTATCATTAGTGAGTGGTGGATTGAAGAGGATAATGCAACGGTTAAAAGTAAAAGTGAGGTATTGTTGTGAATGTGTTAAAAGCCTTTTGATGAGGTCATAAGAAGAAAATTATGAAAATATATAAGGAGGAAAAAGGGAAGCGTAAAATTACAACGTAGGAGGACAAAAGAGATGAATGAGCGGTTTGGAAGGAGGATGAATGGGGACTTACAAGGAAATAGGAAGCTCTTCTGGAAGGAAATACGAGAGGTTAAGAAGGAGAGTAAGGGGAATCTTAATGAATTAATGAATAGGGATGATACTTTCGTGACTGACGAAATGGAGTCAGAGAGTGTGAAGAGAACACTTCGAAAATCTGCTAACATTAGCAATAATGAAGAGGATAGTGAATTTGTGTGTGGGTTTATGTGCAAGAAGAAATTTAATCTAGGAAAAGGAGGTAATTATAATTGGAAGAGTGTGAAAGTTGAAGAATGCTAAATCTGCAAGTATTGATGGAATTACTGCGTGAAATGATGTGAAGAACGGGAAGTGATTGTGATGACTGGATAAGAAGTTGTTTGTAACAAAGTGTTCAAAGATGATATAGTTCCAAGGATTTGAGGAGATCAGTAATAGGATTCTTATACAATGGTAAGGGAGATAATGGGAACCGTAAGAACTATAGGGGATTAGTATTGAGTGTGTAGGGAAAGATAATATGCTGTATTTTGACTGAAAGAGTTTGTCGAGGTGCAACTGGGAGGATTGATTGGCGAAGAACAGGGTGCAAAGTTGTAGAGGATGTGTAGATCAAAATTTCACATTGAAATAAATTGAAGGAAATTAATAAAGAATATAATGTACTGTAGATTAGGTTTTTATGAACTTGCAACAGGCTATATGAATAGCGATAATACTTGACGACACTGGTGGGCAGGTGCTAGTGATATTTGATGTTGTTGGGGCTATGAATGTTAATCAAAACACTCATTGACGATAGTGAAAGCATGTGTAAAAAATTAATGGAGTTGAAAGTGAATTGTTTAATATTAATAGTGTTTTGGCAGAGGCGAGAAGAAAGTTATATAATAGGAGTGAATGGCGAGGTTTTTGTGAGGGGAGGTAATAAGGCTTGGCCCAAGGGATGAGCGCCTACGTTGACGAGAAATACCACAGTGCAGGTCGCGTCGCAGTCTATGTAAGTCCTGGGGGGATTTTTTTTTGACGTGAACGATTTTCACTTAATGGTATTGGAGGGCGCTCGGTAGTGGGGGGACTTCCTTTCAAATAAATTTTAATTCGCTACAAAAAATAGCTAAATCTTGCGAGGAATAAAAAGCCAAAAAGATACAGGATTTAGGATTTTTTTGACTTTTCTTGTTAGAATTTGCCATTTTTGAGAAACTACTCTTTTGTTTGCACGATACAATTAATTTTTTCTAATATAAACAGAAAAATTTCAAAAATATCTTATATTTTTAAAAAATCAGTAATACGACCTACATATATACACAAAATAAATTCACAAATCAAATATATATATATCATATATATATATATTATATATATAATATTAAGTATATATATATATAATATATATATATATATAATATATATATATATATTATATATATAATATATATATTATTAATATATATATATATAAATATATATATAAATATATATATATCTATATATCATATTATTAATATATATATATATATATATATAATATATATATATATTATATATATTATATATAATATATCACTATATATATATATATAATATACTATAATTTATATATACATTTTACTTCTGTTGCGCCCGGCTTCCCTCCTACGTCACGAAGGCTGGCGATCCCAATAAATTCCCACCACCATGTAGTCCGGGCCCAGAGATCTAAACAAAGTAAGATTCAGAAGTTGTGTCTAATATTTCGCAAAATCATAGCTAACTACTTAATAGAAATGATTGTGTCGTAGTTTGCTTGGGAGGAAACATTTTTGACAACGGCGGAAGGACCGTTATGAATTTTGAATTTGTTTTGAAATTTTTATGGCAATTTACGAACCAATAGACACAGTCCGACATTTTTTAAGATGTAAATCTTTTTATCTTATGTTTTCCAGTAGATAAAAGAGTTTATATCTTATGTTTTAAGTCTTCCCTTTCAAAGCTACTTGAATTTAAAATTAAAAAAATGAGCTCTCTTCACCTTTAAGTAATATTATCCCCCAAATTAAAGTTAAACTTATATTTACATCTAACAACGCAATTAAAAAAAATTTTAAATCATAAAACAAGTTTCCAGGTTTCTTACTCTCTAATATCGTCTACAAACTCAAATGTGACATCAGTTCAGCTGTGTATGTTTCACAGTACAACTTGCCACTTAGGAGTCTCTCCACAACCCACAAAAAAATAGCCAATTCTACTCACTTAAATATCAAAGTATGCATCATTATTCACATACTTCAAATTTAGTATTTTAACACAAACTAACTAACAAACTGACATACACTACATGGAATCATCCCTTAATCCGTCACTAAACACACATACGTGTGCTGACAAAACTTTTGTCACCTGATCGTCGGACACCATCTCAAGTGTTTACAATTATTAAGCTGCATGCATAGTAGTTTACACTATTTATATACTTTTTTTAAGTAATGAATTGTTAAATCACAGTTAATTTAACAACATTTTGTATATTTAATTTTATATTTTTCATGGCTTTGAGAGAGAGATGCGTTGGTCCACCGAATCGTTAGCTTTAATTAAATCATGTTCAGAGCTCTGGTTTTTATATATATATATATATATATATATATATATATATATATATATATATATATATATATATATATATATATATATATATATATATATATATATATATATATATATATAAAGATATATATATATATATATAATATATATATATATATATAATCATATTTAAATTCAAATATATATATATAGATATACATATATATATATATAATAATGATAAAATAAAAAAATATATATATATAAAATATATAATATATATAATATGTAATATATATATATATATAATAATAATAATATATCTTTATATATATATATATATAATAATAATATATAACTAATATATATAGATAATATATATATAATAATAATATTTATATATAATAGTTTATATATATATATATATATATATATATATATATATATATATATATATATATATATTTAAATATATATATATATATATATATATATATATATATATATATATTTATATATATATATATATATATATATATATATATATATATATATATATATATATATATATAACTATTTTTATTTATATATATATATGCATTTTCCAAATATATATATATATATATATATATATATATATCCAAGCAGTTCGATTAATATTTAATTTTTGGTAGAAAGTTCCGTGCATTATTCTCATCCAAGTGACTATATTGTTTCAGTCTTTATCATTCTCAATATAATATATTTACTATTAAATAAATAGTTATTTTCCTTTGTCACGTCACCGTTCCTTACTACTTCTTACTCTCAACATAAAAACTTTCTTCTTTCAATCTCATATCATCTTTTCTTTAAGCATATGTCCTGCTACCCAAATAATCTCAGAATGAGGACCCTACGCCCTACTACAAATGAATAAAAAGGCAAAATAATTTGCATTTATATAATGTAGGCATTTCAAGGCAGTTTCACTTCATTCCAACATGAAATATTATTGCGTGAAAGAAACAAATTTCGTGGTGTGTTGACTATCACAAATTCATTAATACATGAACAGCCATTATATTTCTTCCATTATATTGCGGAACGTGTTCCGCATAGCAAAAAAATACTTTTTTTTTTAATATATTATATATTCCTACTGATATTTTTAACGGTTTAGAGTAAATAAGCAGAGATTGATTAATTTATACAGCCTATCCAAATAATCCAATTTATATATATATATATATATATATATATATATATATATATTTATATCTATAATGTAATTAAACCAATAATATATATATGTATAATAAATAATATATATATATATATATATATATATATATATCTTCATATATTCTTCTTTTATATATAATAATATATATATAATATATATAATAATAATATATATATATATATATAAAAATAATATTTATATATAATAATATGTATATAATAATAATATATAAAAATATATAATATATATATATATATATATATATTTTATATATAATATATATATATATATATATATATATATATATATATATATATATATATATATATATATATATATATAATAATATTAATAATAAAAATAAAAATAATAATATATATATAAATATAATATATATAAATAATATATATATATAATATATATATATATATATATATATATGGGGACTGGGGAGGGATAATATTATTACTATAATAATAATATATATATATATATATGATTTTGAATCGAATGTTTTTAAAGAGAAAAGTTTACCATATAGAAGTATTTTTTCTTAGAAAAAAAATGAAAATCTGGTATAACCTTTATTATCTTTAATATTAAATTCATGTTTTATTTTAATAATTTTATAGTAAATTATGGTTATAAAATATGATTTCTACTAAAATATATTATAATATAATATATCATATCATATTATATAGATATCTTTTATCATATTATGTAAATATCTTTTGTTTTTATTCAATTTATATGCACAAAATTATTTCATTATTTTCCCGCCAAAAGAAATTGATAATACTTTTGTTTGTAAAAATTCGATTGACAAGAACTGAAACGATATTTTAATTTATATAACTTTTGTTTTAAAAACTTAATTTCACAATTACGATTTATAACGATACTTACAAATATATTTATTTGAAATTTTGAATAAAAAAATCCAATAAGAATAATTGTTTAACTCTTGTCCTATATCAAGAATGCTTGTTGGTCTTGAATTGTAGAGATAAAGTTAAAAATTGTTCTAACAACCTTATTCATTAATTGTGCCTAGTCTCGAAAGGCGGGGGCGAAAAACATAGCTTCCTAAAAAGGTGAAGAGGCGACTTCAACCCTGAAAACAATTTATTATTTAGTAACTGATACTTAGATCTTGCAACGTAAAAGGAAGTCATTACGAAAGATGCCAAAAACAAACATCATATTTAGTGGAGAAAAGAGGAAAGATACCAAATCTCTCAACACTCTTCACTACTTGACGGGTGACCCTGATATAAGAAGAACACCCTCTAATAAAAAAAATTGACTTCAAACAACGAACAACAGCAGCTCCCAACAGAAGATCAGATCGAGGAAGAAACTATTTCCGATATTAAGGTACCATTTGCATCGATCACAAACCTTTTGTTTCAGCTTTTTACAGTAAGAACCGAGCAAAAAATGATCGACAACAACATCATCTTTCTGTCTTAGCAGAATATGTTTCTTCAATGACCTACCTTAAAGGAGCAGATAACATCGTGGCGGATGCTTTTTCCCGAATCTCCTCAGTAACAGTAGCTGCCATCGATTTATCTGCTATCGCTCATCTTCAATCAACAGATAAAGAAACTATCAATTTTCAGCTTCACCTTCATTCTTACCCTTTACAAGATAATCTTCAAATATTTTGTGATACCTCATCATCTTTTCCTCGATCATTTTTGAAAAAAACGTGTCGTGATCAAACCTTTAACAATTTTCATCAGATGTTTCATCCTGGAATAAAAGCTTCTCTTCGTCTTATCAAGGCTAGATATTACTGTCCTAATATGGATCGTGACATCAGAATTTTGGTTCGCTCTTGTCAACAGTGCCAACTATCAAAAATTCAGCGTCATCCTAAACCACCCATTGCTCAAATGGAAATCCCGTCACAACGATTTGAAACAGTATATATATATATATATATATATATATATATATATATATATATATATATATATATATATATATATATATATATATATATATATATATATATATATATATATATATCGACATCGTGGAACCTTTACCTCGATCCCCCTTTACCGATACTTCAGCTCCAGTATTCAGATATCTTCTCACCTGCAGCGACAAGAACACTAAGTGGACGGAAGCAATTCCTCTAGTGAATACAACTTCAAAATATGTTGTATTTGCCTTCATGCAATGGATATCAAGATTTGGAATTCCTCTTTATGTAATCTCTGATAGGGGACCACAGTTTGAAGGAGAATTTTTCACCGAACTATCAAAATTGATTGGATTTCATTGATTCTGGGCAAATGCTTATCACGCTTCGGCAAATGGTTAAATCAAAAGATTTCATCGATCTCTGAAGAGTGATATCATGCTAAATTTTTGCTGCATTTCCGACGATTCCGGATTCTCTCCTTTTCAAATTGTGACTAGGAAAACACCTCTTTGCCCTTTAGAACTTCTTCAAGTACTCAAAATTGAGCTTCATGCAATGAGTTTATAAGAAAAATTAAGACTCATATGAAACAACCTGATTTTCGTTAGCTACCACCTCTTCATCACCCCAGCACATCATCACCCATTCCTACCGAACTTCAAACCTGTTCTCATGTCTTTCTTCGAGGCACCATATTATGGCCGTTACAAGCTTCTTCAAAGTATGGATTGACGCTGAAAGATATATTTTGTTGATGGACGAACATATGTAGTTTCAATAAGTCGTCTTAAACTTGCCATATTCCCTCAGGCTTCTCAGATGATTCCCCATTGATTGATTCGCCTTCACAGAATACCATTTCATCTACTGAGTATCAGAAACAAATGTTAGTGCCAAGACGCAAACCAGTACGGCAGGTTCACTTTAGTGTATAAAGGCTCCGCTTTTGGGCAGCGAAGTGTATATAGTGATCAAATTTTTAAAAAGAAATTTACCATATAAATGTATTTTCTTTTAGAAAAAAATTGGAAATCTGGAATAATCTTTATAGTCTGTAATATTAATTTACAGTTTTATTTTAATAGTTTTATCGTAAATTATATTTAATAGTATATGATTTTAATTATATATCATATCATATAATGTAGATATCTATTTTTTTATTTAATATATATGCACAAAATTATATCATTATTTTTCCAGCCAAAAAAATTTTTATAATATTTTGTTTGTAAAATATTCAACAGACAAGAACTGAAACAAGATTTTAATTTATATAATTTTTATTTTGAAAAATTAATTCCTCAATTACGATTTACAACGACACTATGATATATATTTATTTGAAATTTTGAATAAAAAAATTCAATGAGAATAGCTTTTTAACTCTTTACCTTATATTAAGAATACTTGTTGGTCTTGAATTATAGAGATAAAGTTAGAAAGGGCTCTAACAACTTTATTCATTACTGGTGCCTAGTCTCGAAAGCCGGAGGCGAGAAACATAGCCTCCTAAAAAGGTGTAGAGACGACTTCAACAGTGAATATAATTAATTAGTTAGTAACTGATATTAAGATCTTGCAACGTAAAAGGAAGTCATTAAGAAAGATACCAAAAACAAACAACATATGCAATGTAGAAAAGAAGAAGGAAACCGAATCTCTCAACACCCTTCACTATATATATATATATATATATATATATATATATATATATATATATATATATATATATATATATATATATATATATATATATATATATATATATATATATATATATATATATATATATTTATATATATATATATATATCTCTATCCTCTTCTTTATATATATATATATATATATATATATATATATATATATATATATATATATATATATATATATATATATAATATATATATATATATATATATATCTTATATATATATATATATATATATATATATAACATATATATATATATATATATATATATATATATATATATATAATAACACCGCCATATCTGGTTGTGTATGTTTCACGCTATATTACTATGAGTCAACACAATACTTTAAAATTTTCAAGTTATTTAAATTTTAATAAACTGTTATTTTGCATCCTTCGTTTTTGAGCATTTTCAATAATTAATCTTCATTAGTTCTTTTTATTTTCTTATTTTTCAAACATTTTCTGTATTTTAAACAAACCTGCAATAATATTTTGTACTTTGACTTCGTATTCATATGTTTACGCTTGAATTAATGAATGATTGCGTATTTACAAATTTATAAAGATGGTAAATTATCCGAGATGTTGGTTAAGCCAATTTTTCCTTAATATGTACTATTGGCTTAAACTTCTTTTCCTATTTTTTTTTGTCTCTGTTAATTTCTTTAAACACTTTCATGCTTTAAAATTTTTTATAAACCATTTCGCTTAAACTTCATTAGCAAACATTATTGGATTTTCTGTCAATAATTTCAGATTTTAAAATTCAATGAAAATATTATTACTCTTACTTTACTATGTAAAGTAAATTTGAAAGCTAATGTAATATAATTATAATTTCAAATCTTGAGTAAATATTTTATATAGGATTTATAATTTAATTCTTGCAACTGTTAATATTTTAATATTATTACTTTAACTGGCTCTATTTTATATATATATATATATATATATATATATATATATATATATATATATATATATATATATATATATATATATATATATATATATATATATCTATATACATTCTTTCTTTTAAAACGCGATCTATAACCTAACGCGGTCTTGCTGTATCGCGGTTGGTAAAAAATAATAGAAAGATTAAATTTACAAATTACAAACTAAAATGCAAAAATATGTTAAAATTGGATTAACTTTAAAATTTTATATTACAGTACTTAGACTATTCAATTAAATATAAAAAAATATTATCTCCAAATTTATAAAGGTTTATACATTGTATATTTTTTCATTTAAAAAAACTTTTTTTTGTTCAATTTAAGATATGTACAGTACTGTACTGTAATGTAATAAATATTCTACTAATTAACTAGTCAATAAAATATGTTTATATACTGTACTGTAAATAACATTATATATGCAAATTTATTCAATTATTATTAAGGATAAATAAAATACTGCTGCTATTTTATTCACCTTATGCAAAGGTAAAAATTTTAAAATTAATGATTTTTCAGGGGGTTTAAAGTTATACGCGATGTCGCCTATAACGCGGGGGGTCAGGAAACCTAACCCCCGCGTTCTACGAGGGACGACTATATATATATATATATATATATATATATATATATATATATATATATATATATATATATATATATATATATATATATATATATTGGCTATGTACTTGATGCGGACCTTATTTTCTACCTTGGTCACTTAGTTTTCAATGTTAGCTTAGTTAATAAATTTGTCTATAACTTTGTTTGATAAATTGGATGATGCATGTATAATTATGATGGTAGTTTAGTAATTTGCATGATGAAAAATTAAATATATCAAGAGCTATTCAGAGAACTGGCAACTTTACAACTTTTTGACAATGAGAGTCCCGATAGCTCCATGTGACTTCTAGCTGTCTATATTTTTCTTATATTTTTTATTGACGCGGAAGGGGATCTTAAATATGTTATCTAAGGCACTATTAAAATCTAGAATTTTAAAACTGTATAGTCTAAGGACATAATTTCTAACCATTTTACTATAAATACCAATAATTCTGGTTAGGTAAAGATTATGTAATTACTCGGTAAGGTGGCGGGTTTTTATAGCGTTTGAGCCCGTTACCAGAATGAGAGACTATGACCAATCCCATTATGAACCCCATCCACCATTATCTCCAACTCCTAACTATTTACAGTTCGTATTTAAAACAGATACCTTTAAATTCGATATTTGTTTCCAATCAAATTATATTTTGAAAATATGACTTCTCAGCATTCTGCTGTTAAATATATTTCTCCTTCCATCGTGAGCTATGCTTCTGAGAGGGCAAACAGGATTGCACCAAGCAAGTTGACTAAATTAAGGAAACTTTTCTCTCCATTATTACTGACCCATAATGCCGTTTTTTATTTTAACTCTACGAAAATAAATCTACTATTTTATTACCTTTATTTTTATCTTCAGTCCCTATTTTATCCAAACTATATATATATATATATATATATATATATATATATATATATATATATAATATATATATATATATATATATATATATATATATATATATATATATATATATATATATATATATATATGAAAGGAAAATTCAGTATTGCAACATCATACTTTATTCTTCATCGCTGCAGAAAGCTAGTCTCTCGGGCATTTGTGGAGAGTTCAGTTTTTTGACTTTTTTCGGAACACAGAATTTTAAAATATTTAGAGCTTTCAGTTTGAGATACTAAATTTATTTTTGATGTAGTTTTATTAAAGCAGATGAAAGAGATGGTCATTGGATCACCACTTGTTTACATGTTGCTAACGTTTTCGTGTTTTATAGATTTGACTTTTTTATTTGAAACATATTTTTCAGAATGTACGTCGACAGCACTTTTATAATGCTTGAAAAAGAGAACGAAACTCGCTAATTTTTTGCATTTTAAAAACTTTTTTTTTAAATATCAGCATCGAATTCACGATGATATTTTTTCTCTAGATTCCCGTGAGATAAAGTTAATTTGCTACCAAGGTTTTTTTAGAGAAAAATGTTTTCTTGTCAGTGTATTTATTAATTTTTAGTGCACTATTTCGTGTTTGTATTTTAAATTTAATTAAGGGCACATCCGACTTAAAATGATGTTTTCCAAAATATTCAATATGCAAGGATAGGTAGAAATTTTCATTTCAATTAACGACCATTCGAAGGTGTACGATTTTTTCCTTATGATTCAAAAATTATGCAAAATGATTCACATAAAATACAGATTTTGGAATTCAGCAATCTATCCTATGCTAAAATTAATAGACTCTCCATTTCCTTAAAACTATAAATTTTGTTTTGACGAATCGTTCAATTAACAAACGCTCATCCAATTTGGTGGTGTTGTGGAATTCTGATTAGAGAAAGCATTTTTGCTTTCTTTTCAGATCTGAAAATTAATTCAATGTCAAACGAAGATGAAGTTTTGAGGAATGAAAAACAAACCTTTATAAAGATTTTGCAGTACTACCTGCAAAATAAATAAAATGTCACAAGGACAGTTTGCTTGTCATCAATATTTATAACTTCATCCCTATTAGGGAACCGTTAAAAGCAGCAAGACAAAGCGTAAAAGACATTGCAAAAACATTCTATAATGAATTCGCACAATCAGTTAATATAAAGTATTGCAGAATATTTGATCTAAGAAACAATTTAACAGGCTAATATTTCATCTTTGTGGCATGTAGCAATAGTAAACCGTTTGCTACTGTAAAGCGGAAATGCTGTCATGTTTGAAATAAGTTTGAAACGAAACCTTTTTTCCTTTTTCTTCTTCTTTCTTTCTTTCTTTCTTCGATATCATGCTACAATTGGCAAACAGACATCGGGTAATAACGCAAGAATGGAATCTGAGAAAAAGAACTCGCAATGGTAACGGCATTATTACCATTTGATTGCATAATCACAACTCAGAGAGGAAATTTACTTCATAAGAGCATTAACAAAACGAAGATAAACTACAAAAATATAAAGAAAATATTAAAACTAATTACCTAAAGTCTATCCATAAATAGAAGAAGAAGAAAAAAAACAACTTTCTAAAGTTTTTCTAAAACTGAAAATTTTATATATATATATATATATATATATATATATATATATAGCATATATATATATATATATTTATATATATTATATATATATATATATATATATATATATATATATATATATATATATATATATATATATATATATATATATATAATAACTTCAATAACTCTAAATCATATTATATATATATATATATATATAGCATATATATAATATATAATATATATAATAATAATAATAATAATATAATATATATATATATATATATATATATATATATATATTATAATCTAAATATATAATAATAATATATATATATATATAAATATATATAATATATATATATATATATATATATATATATATATATATATATATATATATATATATATAAAAGAAATTAGGAAAAGTTTTCTTTTAGTGCTTGTTAAATAATGTAATATTTTTTTATTCAAATGTAAAAATTCAAATATAAAAATGTTTTCGAAACAGAATTTTTATTTCTCACCAACCATATATTTACGATCGAAGTTTTGTCCCACTATTTTGATGCGCTCTAATTTATTTTGACAATTTTTTTTTATTTAGATAAAACATCAAAATGCCTTTATTAGAAAGCAGGCAATAAAAAAGTTATTGAAATTTATTTACATATTAAAGGCTTTTAAGAGTAAATTTCAATTTCAAAAAAAAAAAAAAAAACAAACCATCGAAAATCTTTTCAGATTGTGTGTTTATTAACAAGAAAATGAAAAAGAATTTCGGTATGGTCAAGAATTTCTTAATCGATAATTATTCTCCAAATATTAGAAAAACCTTCTAAAATGCCTGTTAAATAGGATATAAAGGTGTCATTCCGAATAAAATGTAGGAATAAAGGAAACTCCAAGAATAATGATCAAGGACTCAGAAAGTTTGAATTAGGTCCCTTCTATAAGAGCGGAATAACACCTTGAATAAGACCTTCATTACTATTAATGGACTTATGCAACTGCCGCATGTACGGAGTCAGAAACCCCGCGTTTTAAGAGCTCGTATATAAAACGTCTTCAAATTATTATAGTTGTTGGGTAGTTCGGTAAAGGATTTGACATTTTCATGTATTATAAACATTCTTGTGTTTCATTGCTCAAATTTGGAAGAAAATACTCATTATATATATATATATATATAGCTATATATATATATATATATATATATATATATATATATAGCAACATATATATATATATATATATATATATATATATATATATATATATATATATATATATATATATATATATCAGCTGCCCCTTGGTTCCCCAGAGCAAGAGGTTAGGTGGGCAAAAAATAATTTTGCATTAAACAACATAATGACCTGATATTCTCATCCCCAATCCCTTCAATGATTTAACATCCATCATATACTTTAACATCTTCGCCAACATAAAATCAATTAAACTCTTTACTTCGAAAACATATCTACCTACACCAGCTCTCACATTCTAATAGACTGATCTGTGTTCAAAAGAAAGAGGGATGGTATAACAGGTGCCTTTGGGGTTGCGGGAAAAAGAGTAGTAGGAATTTAAATTGGTTTCTGTGAGGAGAGAGGTATGTGGTAAGCAATACATTTAATCACCTATCAAACATTTCAATTCACCCAACACAATTATTTTGAATCATCAAAGCATCATTCAGAATGTTCCAGAAAGTTTCACTCTAATCAACATGATCCACAGATAGGTCATAAGTAATAACACCAAACGTACCTAAAACTTCTCAAATTAATATTTAACCACTAGTACTATTCTAACACTAACACAAACAAAATTCACGATTGCTATTTGCCACAAATCACTCATCATAATTGCAAATCCTTCTCTCCCCCTCTCATTTATTTCCACTCTAGAACGTATCCATTTTTTCCCACACCATTTGTATTTACTACTTCCCTTCGATCTTTGTTTTAGTCACAGCAAGCAGATCAAATGTACCAGTTTTAAATGCATTCATCACCTCACCTCTTTTCTCCACGCCATTTATTTCTCTAACATTCTATGTACTCAGACGTTTTTTTTACAATTTCGCCAAAAATTATATGGTCTTTTATGGAGGTCACGCGAGACCAGGTCTGATACACTCAGAAGGATTCCAAATGTATAAATAAGTGATAGCGGGTTCCTAATCAAGGCCCCCCCCCCTCTAAATTTTAGTCGCCTCTTGCGACAAGCAGAACATACGATATTGGAATTGTTTCACCCCACATGGGATGCTCCACCATACAGGGATAATATATATATATATATATATATATATATATATATATATATATATATATATATATATATATATATATATATATATATATATATATATATATATATATAAATATATATATATATATATATATATCTTTCTCACTATATATATATATATATACTATATATACTATATATATATATATATATATATATATATATATATATATACATACTAAATATATATATAATATATATATATATATATATATATATATATATATATATATATATATATATATATATATATGTATATATATATATATATATACATGGGATGCCCCAACACACAGAGAAATATATATATATATATATATATATATATATATATATATATTGACATATCGAAAATCTTTGATCGGGTATGACACGCGTCACTACTCTCCAAACTCCCTTAATTTGGTTTTCCTCCTTCTATTTGCTTACTCATGTCTAGCTTTCTTTCAGATCAATCGTTATGTTGATGGAGCGACATCATCCTTATTTTAAGTCAATCGTCGTTTTTTTTTTGGGGGGGGGGGTTTATTTTTTCTTCTACTTTAGTTTTACTTTTCATCAACGATCTTCTCCATTGTATTTCTAACTCTAATCACTCTTATGCCGATGACTCTCTCTCTCCATTATTCTAGACTTTCATCTCGACTTCAGCTTTCCGATTCTATTCTTCCCGATCTGGATGGGAGTTTCCGTTGGAGCCCCCTCAACCTTGTTTAATTTAACTCATTAAAAACTTCACATCTCTCTCTCTCTCTCTCTCTCTCTCTCTCTCTCTCTCTCTCTCTCTCTCTCTCTCTCTCTCTCTCTCTCTCTCTCTCTCTCTCTCTCTCTCTCTCTCTCTCAATAAACACCTCCCAATTGTCCTATCTCTTTCGACGATTCTATCGTCTCACCTGTTAATAACATAAAAACCTCATATCACAACGGTTGCTAGTGTGGCCTCAAAGAAACTGGGGGTTCTGTTCAGGTTGTGAAAATATTTTTTCCCAACAGTTACTCCAGTTATATAAGGATCTTATCAGCTGTTGTATGGAGATCTGTTCTCATATTTGGGGAAGGGGTTCCGATTCCACCCTCCTTCTGGATAGCTTTGAGTCAAAGGCTAAAAGATAAACCGCCCCTCTCTTTCAAACTCTCTATATCCTCTATCTTTGCTGTGATGTTGGCACACTATCTCTTTTCTAAAGGTAATACAACGGTAGATGTTTGAGGGAGTTAGTCTTAGGCAATCCACCACCATTGTCCCGCCCTTATAGCACAAGGAGTGCTCTTCTAGCGCTTGAATTTTGTGTGAATATTGAGAACCCAAAGCTTGCTCGTTGCAGTGTCGCCTTCTTTCCAAACACTTCTTCTCTGTGGAACTCCTTACCATCACATGTTTTTCCTGCTGTATTTAATCTTCCTCTCTTCAAAGCCTCCGTCTGCGCTCACCTGAAAGATATGCCTTAAGTTTAGGTTTGGGAGATTCTTATATCTCTAATTATTCTGCCCCCTCCTTATATATATATATATATATATATATATATATATATATATATATATATATATATATATATATATATATATATATATATATATATATATATATATATATATATATATATATTTATATATATATATATATATATATATATATATATATATATATATATATATATATATATATATATATATATATATATATATATATATTTATATATATATATATATATATATATATATATATATATATATATATATATATATATATATATATATATATATATATATATTATATATATATATATATATATATATATATATATATATATATATATATATAATATATATATATATATATATATATAAATATATATATATATATATATATATATATATATATATATATATATATATATATATATATATATATATATATATATATATATATATATATATATATATATATATATTACCAGTAGGTCAGATAGATAGGAATATTGTCGGGCAATTTTCTGATATGCCCTTTTAGAATTGAAAATAAATTCATGTACTATTTATGACGTTTTCGAGCATAAAGTAATCCAGCAATATTTTAAAAACAAATATTAGTCATTTTCCTTAAAAAAAATTTTACCACGATAAATACTAAAAATATATATGACTTTAGAAATAAATTTTGCTAAATACAAAGCAATTTAAATATGTTTTTATTTTTGGGCGGAAATTTTGACGGGAAAGTACACTGCCCGCACACACAAGGTGGTCAAATTATAACATTGGATTGAAGTACTAGTAATATCTCTACTATATATATATATATATATATATATATATATATATATATATATATATATATATATATATATATCTATACGAGCGTATATATATTTATATATATATATTTATATATATATATATATATATATATTTACTAAGTTTATGAAACAGATTGCAGTAAAAGTAAAATATTTAAAGTTTATTTACTTACAAATATCAATCCTTATTATTATTATTATTATTATTATTATTATTATTATTATTATTATTATTATTATTATTATTATTATTATTATTATTATTATTATTATTATTATTATTATTATTTTAGTCACATTATTATTATTATTATTATTATTATTATTATTATTATTGGTGGTGGTAGTAGTAGTAGTATTAAAATTAGAAGTGGTAGTAACATTATTATTATTATTATTATTATTATTATTATTATTATTATTATTATTATTATTATTATTATTATTATTATTATTATTATTATTATTTATTATTATCTGTGTGTTATGTGTTTGTATTAGTAGTAGTAGTAGTAGTAGTAGTAGTAGTAGTAGTAGTAGTAGTAGTAGTAGTAGTAGTAGTAGTAGTAGTAGTAGTAGATATTTCCTCATTGTTTTGTTAATTTGTTATATTATTTTTCATGGAATCAGACTTCTTAAAAATGAAAAGAAGCTTTTCGTTTTCTTCGGAAATAATAATTTATAAGCTTCATTATCATGGTTTATATATACATATATAAATATATATATATATATATATATATATATATATATATATATATATATATATATATATATATATATATATATATATATATATATATATATATATATATATATATATATATATATATATATAAATATTTTCAATAGGGAAGATTCGTGTATCAAGCTTTCACTTTTTCAGATATACTATTTATGAATGTCAATCAAATTTTACTTAAAATATTATATATATATTTATATATATATATATATATATATATGTATATATATATATATATATATATAATATATATATATATATATATATATATATATATATATATATATATATATATATATATATATATATATATATATATATA
>JABUQX010137969.1:0-10000 GCA_015478945.1 Trachelipus rathkii | reverse complement strand
ATCTATCCTAACTTATTTCCATACGTGATCACACACACACACACACACACACACACACACACACACACACACACACACACACACACACACACACACACACACACTACACACACACACACTTATGCTTATACACACACACACACACACACACACACACACACACACATTCACTATGACACTTATACACACATTCACTATGACACTTATACACACATTCACTATGACACTTACATTTCACCCATAGACACTTACATTTACACTTATACACACACGGACACACACACACACACACACACACTTACACTTATACACACATTCACTATGACACTTACACTCACCATAGACACTTACATTTACACTTATACACATGTATAAACACACGACCAACCCTTTGGTCTTCCATGGGTCAATTTTAGCCCATCCTAATTTTAGTCACTTAAACATATTTATTTAAAACATATACTTTACATACATACCTTAAAGCAGTAAATCAGTAAATCAATAGAGGTGTTACCTAACACCTAGGGGAATAGTATGCTTTTGTTTTACTGCTTTACTGCTTTAACTCATGTTTTACTGTTTTAACTTATATGTTTTACTGCTTTAACTCACATATTTATTAACATTACATACCTTAAAGCAGTAAATCAGTAAATCAATAGAGGTGTTACCTAACACCTAGGGGGGATTAGTATGCTTTTGTTTTACTGCTTTACTGCTTTAACTCATGTTTTACTGTTTTAACTTATATGTTTTACTGCTTTAACTCACATATTTATTAACATTACATACTAAAGCAGTAAATCAGTAAATCAATAGAGGTGTCACCTAACACCTAGGGGGGATTAGTATGCTTTTGTTTTACTGCTTTACTGCTTTAACTCATGTTTTACTGCTTTAACTCATGTTTTACTGCTTTAACTCATATGTGTTACTGCTTTAACTCATATATTTATTAACATTACATACCTTAAAGCAGTAAATCAGTAAATCAATAGAGGTGTTACCTAACACCAAGGGGGGGATTAGTATGCTTTTGTTTTACTGCTTTACTGCTTTAACTCATGTTTTACTGCTTTAACTCATGTTTTACTGCTTTAACTTTCTGCTTTACTGCTTTAACTTTCTGCTTTACTGTTTTAACTTTCTGCTTTACTGCTTTAACTCATACATTTATTAACATTATGTTTTTTATTTTGTTTTAATACTTTTTATTTATTTTTATTATTATTTTTATTTATTTTTATTATTATTTTTATTATTTTATTATTTTATTTTTATTATTTTTATTATACTTAGTGTTATTTACTTCATGCCTATTGTTATTATTATTTAGAACACACCTACACACGTGAGCGTGCGCACACACACACACACACACACACACACACACACACACACTTACACTTATACACACATTCACTATGACACTTATACACACATTCACTATGACACTTACATTTACCCATAGACACTTACATTTATACACATGCGGTCACACACACACACTTACACTTATACACACATTCACTATGATACTTATACACACATTCACTATGATACTTATACACACATTCACTATGACACTTACATTTATCCAAAGATACATTTACACTTACACTCACACACTGAATTTACACTCACACAGATTTGCCACGCACACACACAGATTGCCCACACACAGTTACCCCACTCACTTTAGATTTACACACACACACACACACACACACACCCACGCACACTCACACATATAACGTATAATTTATTAAAACATTTTATGTTTTAATTAAACACGTACATTTATATTACTCATTCAAATATAACTAAAATTATTTCAAAGTTTCTTAAAACTTCTATAATAAATCAATCATTATCTTTGAACAAAGAATTTATTATTAACTGTTAATACTTTTTTGTTTATAAATTTTATAACTATCAAGTTTTAAAATAACTTTTACTAAAATTTTATGAAATTTTATTAAAAACATATATTTTACGTACCTTAAAGCAATAAATCAGTAAATCAGTAAGGCCAGCCCCTAGCACCCCTCTACATCAAGCTATGCCACGTTTTGTTCTATTGGCTTACTGATTTACATCATCTTTAGCCATATAATAAGTATAAAATAACAAAATAAGTTCTTCTCTGCTAACATAACATGTATTTTATTAAAATCATTCTAAGTTTTTATTTAAAAATAACAATTATTCACTTACATTTATATTATTCACTCGATGTTAACTAAAAATATTTCAAAGTTTTTTAAATAATTCGGGTTTTCTTTATTATTATTATTATTATCTATGTACATTGACAATCCATCACGAGAAAACACAACTACCCTCACTCCTTACAGATACAAAACTGACCTCTCTCTGTAAAAATGTGTTGAAATAACTACTTTGGGCCTAAATTTAGGATTCCTTTTTGTAACCCGGGGCGAATTAAGCCTAATTCCAGGTCAAAAATATATTTTAAACTGACCTTTTTCTGTAAAATGTGGTTCAATACTACGTTAAGCCTAAATTTAGGCCTAAATTTAGGATAAACCTTTTTTGTAGACGGGCTAATTTACCTAATACCGGGTCAAAAGGTAATTCCCGTATAGACAGAATCATTGTTATTATTATTTTATAAATATATTTCAAACTGAAACATGCTGGATCGGTAAGATCCTTTAAGCAGGTAGGTAAGAAGGAAATGTTTTCCTTACTTGTGATTGGTCAGGGTAATCCTTATCTCTATATGACCTCGTATGTGATTGGTCGAGAATTATTTTATCGTCTTTTGAAAATTAACTTTGTTCTTTCATCTTGTATTTGAGCAGGTGTGTGTTTTATTATCTTTTAGACCCAAACTCATTTTAAAATCATAGTCATTTTAGCTGTTAAGCGGTGCACAAGTTATCTGATTTGTATTAAAAGTGTTTTATTTTTACTAAGTGTATATCATATTTATAATAAATACTTACATTGAGGAATAATTATTAATTTCACTAGAATAGATAATAATTAATTCACTAGTTCATAAGCTAACCACCGGGGCTCAGCATGAGCCCCACCCGCAAAGGCAGCCAACCCCGCACCGCTGGTGCACCCGCCGCGTTCCACCCGCCGCACGTGCGCCCGCAGGCACAGCTGTTTGCGTTCCGCCGCCGCGCGCGTGCGCCTCCCGCAGGCACGGCATTATGCGCAGTCAAACCCGGCCGAACCACCACACACACACACACACACACACACACACACACACACACACACACACACACACGCACACTCACTTACACATATAACGTATAATTTATTAAAACATTTTATGTTTTAATTAAACACGTACATTTATATACTTCATGCCAATTGTTATTATTATTTAGAACACACATACACAAACACGCACACATACAGACACACACACACACTCACACGCACACTCACTTGCACATATAGCGTATAATTTATTAAAACATTTTATTTTTATTTTATTATTATACTTAGTGTTATTTACTTCATGCCTATTGTTATTATTATTTAGAACACACACACACACACACACACACACATACACACTTACACATACGCACCCACCCACTCGATATTTTGATCCCTCAACTTTGATGCCTCAGCTTTTGATGCCTCAACTTTGATGTCTCAGTTTTGATGCCCCAACTTTGATGCCTCAGCTTTTGATGCCTCAACTTTGATACCTCAGCTTTTGATGCCTCAGCTTTGATGCCTCAACTTTAATAACTTAGCTTTGGTACCTCTGCTTTAGTGGTTCATCTTTGATGACTCATCTTTGATGGCGTCATCTTTGATACCACCTATATTGATGATTCAGCTTATAAGCAGTTACACTTACCATAGACACTTACACTTACACTTATACACACACATACACTATATCTCTTATTCACACATACACACATACACATAGACACTTACGTTCACCCATAGACACTTACACTCACCCACACACACGGGAATATTGCGCCTGCGGGCGCACGCGGCGGGCGGGAACGCGGAAATATTGCGCCTGCGGGCGCACGCGGCGGGCGGGAACGCGGCGGGGCGCACCAGCGGGTGCGGGGTTGGCTGCCTTTGCGGGTGGGGCTCATGCTGAGCCCTGGTGGTTAGCTTATGAACTAGTGAATTAATTATTATCTATTCTAGTGAAATTAATAATTATTCCTCAATGTAAGTATTTATTATAAATATGATATACACTTAGTAAAAATAAAACACTTTTAATACAAATCAGATAACTTGTGCACCGCTTAACAGCTAAAATGACTATGATTTTAAAATGAGTTTGGGTCTAAAAGATAATAAAACACACACCTGCTCAAATACAAGTTTAAAGAACCAAGTTAATTTTCAAAAGACGATAAAATAATTCTCGACCAATCACATACGAGGTCATATAGAGATAAGGATTACCCCCGACCAATCACAAGTAAGGAAAACATTTCCTTTTTACCTGCTTAAAGGATCTTACCGATCCAGCATGTTTCAGTTTATAAAAATAATAATAACAATGATTCTTGTCTATACGGGAATTACCTTTTGACCTGGTATTAGGAATAAATTAGCCCGTCTACAAAAAGGCTTATCCTAAATTTAGCCCTAAATTTGGGCTAACGTAGTTGTGCACCACATTTTACAGAAAAGGTCCAGTTTGAAATATATATTTTTGACCTGGAATTGGAAACTGTTAGCCCCGGGTTACAAAGGATTACATCTAAATTTAGACCTAAAAGTAGTTATTTCAGCACATTTTACAGAGAGAGGTCAGTTTCATATCTAAGGAGTGCGGGTTGTTGTGTTTTCTCGTGATGGATTGTCAATGTACATAGATAATAATAATAATAATAAAGAAAACCCGAATTATTTAAAAAACTTTGAAATATTTTTAGTTAACATCGAGTGAATAATATAAATGTAAGTGAATAATTGTTATTTTTAAATAAAAACTTAGAATGATTTTAATAAAATACATGTTATGTTAGCAGAGAAGAACTTATTTTGTTATTTTATACTTATTACATGGCTAAAGATGATGTAAATCAGTAAGCCAATAGAACAAAACGTGGCATAGCTTGATGTAGAGGGGTGCTAGGGGCTGGCCTTACTGATTTACTGATTTATTGCTTTTAGGTACGTAAAATATATGTTTTTAATAAAATTTCATAAAATTTTAGTAAAAGTTATTTTAAAACTTGATAGTTATAAAATTTATAAACAAAAAAGTATTAACAGTTAATATTAAATTCTTTGTTCAAAGATAATGATTGATTTATTATAGAAGTTTTAAGAAACTTTGAAATAATTTTAGTTATATTTGAATGAGTAATATAAATGTACGTGTTTATTTAAAACATAAAATGTTTTAATAAATTATACGTTATATGTGGCGAGTGGCTACGTGAGATGTGTATGTGTGTGTGGTATTATTGTATTGACCAATGTAAATCTGTGTGCAGAATAATAGAATCAAATCTGTGTGTGCTGAAATATAAATCTGTGTGTGCGTGTAAAGAAACAAATCTGTGTGAGGGAGTGTAAGTAAATCATAATGTGTGAGTGTAAAGTGTAAAATATGAAAGTGTCTATGGATAAATGTAAGTGTCATAGTGAATATGTGTGTATACGTATCATAGTGAATGTGTGTGTATAGATATCATAGGGAATGTGTGTGTATAAGTGTAGGTGTGTGTGTGTGACCGCATGTGTATAAGTGTAAATGTAGTGTCTATGGGTAAATGTAAGTGTCATAGTGAATGTGTGTATAAGTGTCATAGTGAATGTGTGTATAAGTGTAAGTGTGTGTGTGTGTGTGTGTGTGTGTGTGTGTGTGTGTGTGTGTGTGTGCGCACGCTCACGTGTGTAGGTGTGTTCTAAATAATAATAACAATAGGCATGAAGTAAATAACTAAGTATAATAATAAAAATAAAAATAAAATAATAAAAAATAATAAAAATAATAATAAAAATAAATAAAAATAATAATAAAAATAAATAAAAAGTATTAAAACAAAAAAAAACATAATGTTAATAAATGTATGAGGTTAAAGCAGTAAGCAGAAAGGATAAAAAACAGTAAGCAGAAGTTAAAGCAGTAAAACATATGAGTTAAAGCAGTAAAACATGAGTTAAAGCAGTAAAACATGAGTTAAAGCAGTAAAGCAGTAAAACAAAAGCATACTAATCCCCCCTTGGTGTTAGGTAACACCTCTATTGATTTACTGATTTAAGGTATGTAATGTTAATGAATATGTGAGTTAAAACAGTAAAACATATAGTTAAAACAGTAAAGCAGAAAGTTAAAGCAGTAAAGCAGAAAGTTAAAGCAGTAAAGCGGAAAAAAACAAAAGCATACTAATCCCCCTAGGTGTTAGGTAACACCTCTATTGATTCTGATTTACTGCTTTAAGGTAGGTAATGTTAATAAATATATGAGTTAAAGAAGTAAAACATATAAGTTAAAACAGTAAAACATGAGTTAAAGCAGTAAAGCAGTAAAACAAAAGCATACTAATCCCCCCTAGGTGTTAGGTAACACCTCTATTGATTTACTGATTTACTGCTTTAAGGTATGTAATGTTAATAAATATGTGAGTTAAAGCAGTAAAACATATAAGTTAAAACAGTAAAACATGAGTTAAAGCAGTAAAACAGTAAAACAAAAGCATACTAATCCCCCTAGGTGTTAGTTAACACCTCTATTGATTTACTGATTTACTGCTTTAGGTCTGTAAAGTATATGTTTTTAATAAAAATGTTTAAATATACCTAAAATTAGGATGGGCTAAAATTGATGGAGATTCAAAGGGTTGGTCGTGTGTTTATACATGTGTATAAGTGTAAATGTAAGTGTAAGTTGTGTCTATGGTGAGTGTAAGTGTCATAGTGAATGTGTGTATAAGTGTAAGTGGGTGTGTGTATGTGTGTGTGTGTGTGTTTGTGACCGCTTGTGTATAAGTGTAAATGTAAGTGTCTATGGGCAAATGTAAGTGTCATAGTGAATGTGTGTATAAGTGTCATAGTGAATGTGTGTATAAGTGTCATAGTGAATGTGTGTGTGTGTGTGTGTGTGTGTGTGTGTGTGTATATAGTGTATAAGTGTGTATGTGTATAAGTATAAAGTGTGTGTGTGTGTGTGTGTGTGTGTGTGTGTGTGTGTGTGTGTGTGTGTGTGTGTGTGTGTGTGTGTGTGTGTGTGTGTGTGTGTGTGTGTGTGTGTGTGTGTGCACGGATGGAAATAAGTTAGGATAGATCCATACAGGTCAGGTTCCTACATGACCTCATGTTAGCACAGATACCTACCAAAGGCTAGGCATCAGTTACCTGGATGAGCTCAAGGCGGGGCGGAGGCTAGGTGCAGGAGTAGGATAGGTGTAGGCTAGGTATAGCTGTACATTAAGTTTTGTTGGATTAGGTTAGGTTAGGTTAGGTTAGGTTAGGTTAGGTTAGGTTAGGTTAGGTTAGGTTATGTTAGGTAAGGTCAGGTTAGGTGCAGGTTTAGGCTAGGTGTAGGCTGGGTATAGGGTATCCGGCAAGGTCAATGTCGAAATATCATGGTCAAACAAGGTTAATATATATATATATATATATATATATATATATATATATATATATATATATATATATATATATATATATATATATATATATATATATATATATATATATATATATATATATATATATATATATATATATATATATATTTAGAGATATATAAAATGCAAATTGATATAAAATTTCCAGATTTAATTTTAGAAAAGTATGGAAATAGCTATTTCCAAATTTTTGCTATGCATAAAATGATTTATATATAAGTAACATTTGTTTATATATTAAAGGGCATTCAGACGGAGCCCAATTAGTTAAGTCCAACACACTTCCTTAAGAGGCTACGGGTCGAGTTCCAGTTCTGTCAGTGACATGGAGAGTCACTTTTTTAAATTCCCACAATTCCTTTGTTCATTCTTGTGGGTGGGATGATTCGCATCAGAAGATAGAAGATGTTATGCGCGTGCGCATAATGCATATACATGCATGCGCAAGCGTCTGTGCATATACAATGGCTAAGTAGTAGTATAAAATGACATGTGGCGACCATTCCTTAAAGAAGGCCCAAGGGGTTCAGGATACCCGTGAAACCTTCCAGAAGAGTACAAGAGCAACTATATATATATATATATATATATATATATATATATATATATATATATATATATATATATATATAGTGAAAAGCAAATTTGAAAATAGATTCAATGAAATATATGGTATAGGGGAATAGGAAGACCTTCTTGGAGAGCACAGACAGATAAAGCAGTCACGGTGAATGGAATGGGTATAGAGATACGGTGAATGGAACAGGGTAGGAGGGATGGACTGCGGGTACAGGGCTGGAACCGCAGTGGTTCTTTGTGCGTGGTTCTTTGCTACGAATGCGACGGACTCCGCGGAACTTGTTAAAAAACGCGACGATTAAACGCGACAACGACGATGACTGCGACGATTAAACGCGATGATGGCGAAGACGAATTTGCGATTCATCCCGACGAACGCGACGATTGAAAATTATGACGATGATTAACAAAACGCTTTATAAAACAAAATGGCGGACGCAAGTCAACAAGGTTATTACCATTAAAAAAAAAAAAAAAAAAAAAAAAAAAAAAAAAAAAAAAAAAATAAATAAAATCTAAAAAATAAAAAAAAATAAATAAATAAAAAAATAAAATAAAAAATAAAAAATAAAAAATAAAATAAAATAAATAAAATCTAAAAAAATAAAAAAAAAAACACCCATGGTAGCTGAGTAAAAAGTGGGCCCAAAAAGTTCAAGGTCAGGTAAAGCCACCGGTGGTCAAAATGACCAGCGATTAAGTCAAGGTAAAAGGCTTGGGAATACTACAAATTAAGCAAAATGAATACTCCACTACTTATATATATATATATATATATATATATATATATATATATATATATATATATATATATATATATATATATATATATATATATATATATATATATATATATATATATATATATATATATATATATATATATATATATATATATATATCTTTTTTTCTTTCTTTTATATATATATATATATATATATATATATATATATATATATATATAAATATCAGCGCAAAAGCGCAAAGTGGAAAAAGTTAGTCCGCAAGCGCAAAAGCGCACAATTTTTCAAAAAATTTAGTCCGCATGCGCAAAGCGCACATGTCCGCAAATCAAATTTTTTTTTAAAGCACAAATTTAGGAGCGCAAAAAAAATATAAAAAATAAATCATTCAGAAAGTATTATTTTTATATTTTAATTGAAAGATGAATATATATATATATATATATATATATATATATATATATATATATATAAAAATAATATATATATATATATATATATATATATATATATATATATATATATATATATATATATATATATATATATATATATATATATATAACAAAAAATGAGAAAGATTTTAATCTTATTCAATTATCTGTGATCTCTTTCTCCTCGCTCTCCTCTTGCATTCTGAACAGGGTCATATTCCCTTTCATAAAGATAAATTTTTAAAAATTGCTGGATGCCATGGCTGCCCTCTTTGCTCTTAGAATGTCAGAGCCTTGACTAAACAACCTCTCCACGGCCACTGAGCTGGCTAATGGGGTATTATACTTAATAAACAAGTCCACCCAGACCTCCTGGTATTCACACGGAAACAGGTTCCTAGTGAGAGGGGTACTGTGGTGAACATTTACTGCAGCCCAGCTATCCAAGGTTTGTCCCAACTTCTCCTCCAGAGGTGTCTGCTGGATATATGGGGCCTTCAGTTTCTGAAATATTTAGAAATGGTATCAAGAACTCAAATCTTTTTTAAGTTTCATTTGAACATTATGTTAGTGTATTGTGAATATATATGTAATGTATAAATTGTATATATATATATATATATATATA
>JABUQX010137968.1:27500-39833 GCA_015478945.1 Trachelipus rathkii | reverse complement strand
TTACGCTATACAGAATGGAAATCTTTTAGAGTTATGCAAAGGAGATACTTCTAACACCTTCCTAAATTACAATGTGCTCCAAATTATTACATGGAATTGGTCTCATATGAATAATAATTTTGACAACGTTAGATATCTTTCTTATTAAACATTTAACAATGTACCTATGTTCGACAACGCTTTAATATTACAAAAGAATGTCATATTTTTAGAATACTTCAAATTATATACCTCTATCGCATGAGTAAATTTCCCCAGAGTATAAATTAATACATGAAACTGAACTAATATAAATAGGGATTTTTACAACTTTAGATTTCTTTGCTATAACACATATAACGATGTATCTGCAATTAATTAACTTTTATTATTACACCAGAATGTAAGTTATTCAAAGTTGGTATGACAAATACTTGCCAAAATAATCTATTCCATATTACTACATGCAGCTGATCTGACATGAATTTTAATTTTTAAAACTTTATACTTCTTTGTTAAAACACATATAACGGAGTAGTTAAGCCCAACCATGCTCTATTATTAGACTAGAATGTAAATTATTTAGAATTTTACAAAGAAGAAACCTCATACACCTGCCTAAATTCACTAGGAACCAAATTATTACATGAAACTGGTCCAATATGAAAACAAATTTTTACAACTTTAGATATCTTTGTTACTACACATATAACAATACACCAATGATCGACAGAGCTTTAATATTACACCAGAATGAATTTTTTTTAAATAATGCAATGTAGATGCCTCAAACACTTGCTTAACGTTCCCAAGAATCTAAATTATTACATGAACCTGATGTATTATGAAATATACTTTTTCCAACTTTAGAATACTTTGTTATAACACACATATAACAATGTACCTACGCCCGACTATGCCTTATTATTACACCAGAATGTAATTTATTGCGTAATCTACTAGGTACCTCAAACACCTGTCAAAATTTTTCAGGAGTCTAAATTATTACATGAAACTGACCGAATATGAATACCTATTTTTTGCAACTTAAGATTTCTTTGATATAATTCATATATCGGTGTAGCTTAGCCCGGCTACGCTCTATTATTAAACCAGAATGTAAATTGTTTAGAGTTCTTCAAAGAAGAAACATTTAGCACCTGCCTAAATTAACTAGGATTCCAAATTATTTCATGAAACTGATTTAGTATGAAAACTAAATTTTTAAAACTTTAGATTTCTTTGATATAACATAAAACGATGAAAGTAAGCTTAAGTACGTTTTATTGCTCCACAGGAAGTAAATTTTTAAAAGTTATTCAAAGAAGACAACTCAAACACCTGCCTAAATTAAATAGGAATCCAAATTTTTAAATGAAACTGGTCTAAAATGAATACTAATTTTTACAATATTAGATATCTTTGTTAATACACATGTAACAATATAACTATGTTCGACAATGCTTTAATATTACATAAGATTGTAATTATTTTAGAATTCTACAAAGTAGATATCTCAAAAACCTGCCTATAATTCCCAAGATTCTAAATTATTATATGAAACTAATCTTATTTGAATAATTATTTAAATTACTTTAGTTTTCTTTGTTACAACACATATAGCAATGTACCTACAATCGACTACGCTTTATTATTGCAAAAGAATGTATGTTTTCGCACTTTCTGCAAAGTAGATATCTAAAACACTTACTTAAGCTTTTAAGTTTTCTATAATTTAGTTTAAGGTTTTTACTTTAAACCTTAAAGTTTGTTTTTTTTAAAGTTTTTAAAGTTTTTCTTTAAAAAAAAAAACAATTATAAATAGTTTAAGCTCTTAAGTTATGAAATCTAAATTTTAAGATTTTTTTTTAAGTCTTTCAAATCAAATTTCAGTTAATGCTTTGAAATCTGCGTTTCTAAGTTTGAAGTTTAAGTTTACGATTTTAAGTTTTCCATAACGTTTTTAATATAGAAAAGCATCATAACATGAAATTATATATATATATATATTATAATATATATATTATATATATATATATATAATATATAATATATCTATATATATATAAATATAATAATATTATATATATATATAAATATATATATATATAATATATATTTATAATACTTATATATATATATATATAATATATTAATATAATTATATATATATATCTATATATATAATATATATATATATATATTATATATATATATATATAATTATATTAATATATATTATATTACATATATATAATTATAATATATATATATATATATATATATTATACTATATATAATTATATATATTATATATATATATATTATATATATATATATATTATATATATATATATATATATATTTATAATATATATTATAATTTATATTATAAAATATTATATACTCCATATATATATCTTCTATTTTGCATTTAGTATTTTATTTTAGGATATAGTATTTTATTTTAGGATTTAAAAACTATTTGCTATATACAGTATCTTTTATTTAGTTTTAGCGGAATTTATATTTTGTCTACATGTGGTATCCATTTTTCACTAAATTTCACTAAAAAATCACTATCCTTGCGACAATTGTGGACTTACTTCTAATTCAAAACCGGTCCATTTTAGTCGTGCTTGTGAAATCAAATTTAATAATCAAAATGTAAAAAGGGTATAGAGGTAAATTTCTTCATTTCTTTTCAAATATTTTTACTATCCCTATCTATCTCTATTCTCTTTACCTTCTCACCAATCAAATTTACCCTAACTAAGATTTTAAGTGATAGGTTACAAAAGCCAAGAGGCTTAGTTATCTATGGACTATCAAGATCTTATTCAAAGAGCAAAATTCTTTGAAAACAACAAATTCAGGTAAGGCTAATGTAGATGCACAATTGTACTTATATATCACTTTTTAATCCTTATATCTTTCAAAGAATTTTGTAATTAATAATATTACTGTCTTATAATTTTTGGTCAATTGTGTAATCTATATGGTCTTAACGAACGGATTTGTTGCAAGTTCTGATAACTCGTGCCTATCAATTGCAAATTACATTCAAACTATCTCCGAAGCTTACAGCAGTTTCGATATTTTGTGTATTATTAGGTCAAAATCATTTACAAATTAAGGTTTAATTTTGAACGTGGGAAATATTAGGACGGAGAAAGCCACATGGGCCTTCGAGACTAGCCTATTGGAGTTTTTGTCCTAAGTTTAGTTGGTCCTGGTGTATTTAATTCAAAATTTGGTATGAAAGTTAGATAAGCAATGCATTAATAGTTTTTATAAGTGATTTCCTAAAAAATTAAAGCTCAAACTTAGGCCTAGGTCATTTCAACCCTCAAAATTTGTTTTTTTTCTGTAATTTAGATTTTATCAAAATTAAATCAAATATTTTGGGCCTGGGGAAGCAAATTTCATTTTCTCGAAAAATTCATGTTAACATGTCGAGAACCTAGATCCTTTCCAATTCAAATTTGTTTTTTTTGGTCTGATAGACCTTTCAAAATTCAAATTAAATAATTTAGCCGGTGGTAGCATCTTTCATTCATTTCATCTTTCTCAATGTTTCATTTTGTCCTGGGTCATTCTAGCCAAAATTTCAGCGAAATGTCTGACCCAGAGATACAACCTTCTTGATAGAGTTAATAAAAAATGTAAGCCTATAGTTCAACCCATTTCATCCCTCAAGGCACAAGTAAAAATTTATCTTGGTCAAATAGAGAGTAGGCCTATGGATAAAGAAGATGCAGCTTTAGTAAAAGATCTTGTGGAGAAGTAAGAGTCCTTGTTAAAAGATATTACACAAAAAAGATACAAATATTATAAAAATATTTATGATAATGAGGTTGACCCCCTCCTTCCTGAGTTTCATAATAGCGAGTTTGTGTGTCAGATTCAGTACCCATGCTATTTAAATCAAAATTAAGTGAATTAAAATTAATGAAGGCCAAAGTTCAAACCCTCCAAAAAATACTTTGCCTCATTTAAGTGAACTGTTCTTAGAGCTAAGATTGTGGTTTCTTTGAGGACAATGAAACTTTTAAGTTTGCTTATAAAACCTTAATCAAAATTTAAGAATTCCTTAGATTTTACAGAAAAATTTAAGTGAATCCATTAAAATTCAACAGCTTAAAAATAAATAAAGGGATATGCATACTCTATCTCTGATTCAGAATCTTCTATTAGTTAATAATTATAAATACAGGCTCTTGAACTTTTAGAACAAAGAGTTTAAGACGAAAATTCACATTGATGAAATATTAAAAAATAATATCTTTAAAACCAGCAATTGACCCAACATATAACGCGACTAGGGTTTACTTAAATGATATCAGAATGTTAATTATGAACTAGAGAGTTATAAAATCAAATATCTTGAGGAGTCTGCAGAGTTAGTGGTTCTTAGCCACATAGTTTTATCAAAATTGCCTAATGTGGTAGTGAAGGAGATTACTCGCAAGTTGAATACCAATTATCCTGATTTAAATCAGATATTTGATAACTAATGGGATTCTTAAAAATATTGTTAAAACCTCAAATCATAATAAAGGGAAAAATTTTAAACACGTTTCTCCCAAAGATACTTCTTCAAATTTCAAAAACTTCAATCTTTCAGATAAGACTAATTATCAATTTAAAAAAAAAATGAAAATCAAAGGACAATCGAGTCCTTAAAAATTATTAATAAGCCTGACCCCTATTCTGATTTGCAGAATTTTAAAACTCAAACTAATCCAGTTAGTGGAAATGAAGCTTCTCATAGTATTGATTCCTCCACTTCTAAAATTACAAGTTATTCAAGGACATGTAAGTTTTGTTCATCCCAAGGTCATGTGATGACAAATTGAAATGTTTATAAAACCTATGATTCAAGAACTAAAAGATGTAATAAATGAGTCTGTGCAACAAGTACTAAACATACCGCAGATCAGTGTCTTGGACTTGAGGAGCAACTTTTTATGCTAAAAATGCAATAAAATAAAGTCATATTACGCTCTTTTGTAAGCAAAGAAAGCTCAACCCACAGAAATGTAGTCTGAGTTTTATCAAAGCAGCATCATTTTATATTGTTGCCACAATACTATAAGGTGGTAGGGGTAAAAGTTTCGGCTTCAGTCGATGCCTAGTCGACTGTGCTCACGAGGTCCTAACCTTCTAAAAAATGCTGGACAAACTTAATATCTGTAGAGAATCCAATAAAGCACTCATATGATATAAAACCTATTTAGGTGTTACCCCCGCAGTTGAAAGAGACTGTTCTTGATGTATAATATGGACCGGTCTTGTTTCACCCTCCTCTTTTGGTTGTGAGGGATCTTAATTATGAGATTAAGTTCGTAGATCCGGCTCTAATTAATTTGAGAAATAAATCTTTCAAATTAGCTGATTCTGGCTAAATAAAGAGTCTAAACCTGATTTTCGATTTGGATGCTTAATTGGATTGTTTAAAAGAGTATTCCCTCAACTAGACTTGATTAAAATGTTGAGTGGATCGCTTAAGTACAGATGGTTCTATTATCATTTGGAAAATTACTAATTTTATATACAAATCAATAGGTTTCAAAATCCACTGTCCCCATGTTCAGTCAAAATCACATTATGTTCAAATCAAATCAAAATTGCAGTTAACCATACTTTGGTTAATGCAGTCTTAAGTCCGATACATTCTTATTTAATCCTTAAGCCAATAATAAGAATTCAGAGCAGAGCAAGGATAGAAAACATGTTCAAATTAGATCCTTAGGTATAGAAGGTATCATAATATAAATCTGAAGATGATTTGAACCAGATTGAAATTCAAAGGTAGTATAGAGTTCAAAGACGAAAAATATCATATAGATCTCTAGCTGATGGTATCTTCTTGCTGCCATCAAACTATAACATTCTCTTTGCAGTACTTAATAGAGTTTCTTTGAAAATTAGAAAGAATGATTTTAGTTAAAGCCTTGATGATTCTTTTACAGCAACAGTTAGCTGGATGGTATTATTTGAAGATTCAGCGTATCTCCCTCTGAGTATAAAAATTGTTCCTCACAGACGTTATCAAAACTGATGAACAAGTATCACAAGGTCAGGCTGTGTAAACTGTTCTCGTTAAAACTAACTCTTTAACCACCTCTAATGAGGCAGCCTATACTGACCAGATCATTATGTCTCCTTGTTTCAGGTCATTTATTCCGTTCAGACAAATGAGTTTTGTTATTTAATCGGATATAACAAACTCCTTCAGATTAAGTAAAATCTTTGATAACCGCAATCGCTTTTGGTTTTTTTGGAAAAGTAATGGCATTAAAGGCTTATCGATACTCAACCATTTTTTTGGTTTCACATCCTCACCTTTCATCCTCCATTATATCATCAAGCATCATGCTCAGTCTTATAAGGATGATGCATATACTCAGATTCTATTGAATAATTTTTTTGTTGATAATTTAATTATTAGTGGCAATGATCCACAACATTTAAAGGAACTTTATCATGAATGCAACAAAAGAATGGAAGATGGTGGTTTCCATCTTAGAAGTTGGGACTCTAATAATGATCAATTGAGAGCTGTTATGGAAGAAGAGGGTAGAATAGTTCAATATCAGGAATCAGAAGATAAGGTTCTTGGATATCTTTTTAATCCTCTTACAGATAAGTTAAAACTAGCAAAATTTTCAGTAAATGCTGATGCAAATACCAAAAGATTGTTGTTATCTGCTGTGTGACTGTGTCCAAGGTTTTTGATCCTTTAAATATCTTTTACCCGTAACTTTAAGAGGTCGGTTATTAATTAGGAAATTATGGCAATTAGGTCTCAATTGGGATGAAAAGGTCCCTGCCGGTGTTTTAGTTTCCTGGTCTTCTTCTATGTGCAAGATTTAATAAATTACATAATATTGAAAATGAAAGGTGTGCTTTCTCACTCCCTCAAACTCTTTATTTGGATTTTGTGATGCTTCATCCTCTTGTTATGGTTTGCAGTTTATAGTATAGTCAGGTCTATTTAATTTCCCAAAGGCCAGGTGGCCCCTCTCAATCTCGGGGCTTTGCCGTCTTTAGAGTGTTATCTGTGTTTTATTTTTCAAGTGAATCAAATCATATTTTCAGAATTTCCCTAATATCATTTTTTTTCTGTGATGTCTTGTAGATTGCTCAATAGTTTCAGTTGTAGGCGTTTGCTGAAGAGCTTAAAATAAAAATTTTTGCAAAATAGGCTCAAAGAAATTTCAAATCAAAATCAAGTTGAGCTAGATACAATGTATTATTGCTTATGCTACATCAATGCTGCTGAAAACCCAGCAGATCTGATACCAAAGGTTACAACCTCTACCTTTCTTTCAAAATTGCCATTATGGCTAAAGGGCCCTTCTTGGATTCTTCTAGATCAATCTCTGAGGCCAATAAGGGTGTTGTCTGAGGCCAATAAGGAAAGGACTTTACAATGTCACACATCATCGGTGGTTGTTACTCAGTCTTTGTTACCTTTTAAAGACTACTCAGTGTACATAAGCTTATAAAGTAACTTCAAAAATATTCAAATCATTAGCAGGAGTAAAGGGCTGGATGAAGAGTGATCAGAAAGGACAACTCTATTGGTTGAAGATAATGCAGCAGCATTGTTTTCTAAGGAAATTATTTCTCCAAAAATCCTAAAAGGATGAAAATTCCACTGCTGGCAATCACTTAACTTATCATAGATGATAAGGCCTAATTCCGATCCAAAGTAGAATTGCAAACACTTTATATAATGATGATGTGATAAATCCAATTCTTCTTATCAAGGACATCTCTCACTAAATTAAAAAAGGATTCATTCTGATGTCAACACTTGGTGTTAAACCACTTTATCCAATTTCATCAGAGCCTCATGGCTTTTGGATTACCAAGGCCAGGCAGCTGTAAAGAATGTTTTGTCAGACGTATAGTATGCAAAAATTTTAACAGTTACCCTTTAAATATCCAAAATGACTAATCTTCCCATCATAGAGTTAATTTTGTGCTTCCTTTTGAGCAAACTGGCGTGGACTTTACAGGGCTCTCGTTGTAAAGATTAATGATAAGGATTCAAAAATGTATCTATTAATTTTCGTCTGCCTTAATATCAGAGCTATTCATGTGGATGTCCTCCTTCCAGTCCACTGAATCCTTTTTACTTTCATTCCAACGTTTCACAAAATATATGGCCAATTTGTACTCAGATAATGCCAGGAATTTCAAAAAAGGTGGAAATATAGTTAGAATCTTTGGTCTTCAAAATAGTTCTCCGAACATATGCGTATCAATAACATCAAACATTACAAGATTCCAGTCTTATTCCAGTTGGGTGGGATCAGTTTGGGAGAGATTGATACTAACAGCTTAAAAGATGTTCTATATGCTGAACCTGGAACCTTTGACTGCTGAGAATCTGTCGCCTTCAATTTGTTGCACGTTTGATATATCATTTTTCTTTGTTTCCTATTTCTATGTTTTTAATTAACATTTTATTTTTCTTATTCAATGATGTTTCCACCCAATATGGAAAAAACTTCCTCACTCACAACAACTTAGCCATAAACTTCTAACTGCTCAGGAAGAGTTTTGGGGATCGCCCAAGCAATTTTCATGTACCGTGCCCATCACTGGCGCCAGACAAGTAGAAATCTCTATCAGTCAAGAGGGAACCAACCAGAATAAAGGTTCGGATATGTCTGATTCACACAACCTACCCAACCTACCTAGACCTTCTGGCATTGGGCAGAGTGTCTGGAGTCATTGTTGGTGATGACGAAAAGATCAGGAGTGTGTTATTAAAAAGGAGATGACAACCCTGTCTTATTTCTATTGTCATCTCTACCCATTGGAGTTACTTTTCCCACGCTGTCTCCAGAGAGAAACGATGCTGAAAGAAGCAGAGACTGCCTAAAAAGATTTTCAAAACTGACGATACAGACTCAAGTTGATCCTCAAATTCCCATTCAGTTATCCCAAAGAAGTGATACTGCATTGTAGATGTACAACCTTCAACTTCAGGTATAAATTCCCAACTTGACTCTCAACAAAATCAAATTTCTCAGCTCAATTCATAACGAAAGACTATTGACAGGCTGCTGTCAAGTGTCAAGAATTTCTTCGCAGGAATTTATCTGATTTGTAAAAAATTTAATTGTTTTAAATTGCAATGGTTTTCATTGCAAACCAATAGAAGAATAAAAACTATTATATACTTCCATTTATTATCTTCTATTTTGCTCATTTTAGTATTTTATTTTAGGATATAGTATTTTATTTTAGGATTTAAAAACTATTAGGTATATACAGTATCTTTTATTAATTAGTTTTAGCGGAATTTATATTTTGTCTACATGTGGTATCCATTTTTCACTAAATTTCACTAAAAATCACAAATGTCTTGCGACATGTGGTCCTTACTTTAATTCAAAACTCGGTCCATTTTAGTAGTGCTTGAATCAAATTTAATAATCAAAATAAAAACAAAAATAGAGGTACCATTTCTTCATTTCTTTCAAATATTTTACTATCAAACCTTTCTCTATTCTCTTTACCTCTACTAATCAATTTACCCTAAGATTTTAAGTGAAAGGTTACAAAAGCCAAGAGGCTTAGTTATCTATGGACTCTACAAGAACTACTCAAAGAGCAAAAATCTTTGAAAACAACAAATTTAGGTAAGGCTAATATACATATTGGTGTCCTTATATATATTTTTAAATGCATATAATATATATATTTATTATATAATATATATATATATAATATAAATAATATAATATAATATATATATATATATATATATATATATATATATATATAATATATATATATATATATATTATATATTAAACTACTTTCAAACATCTCTAAATCCAATATGTTCTGAATATAAGAGAAAGTAATTTAATAGCTGTGAAGGAAAATAAGTAATCACCACAATTCAAACATTTAATGATATGTAAAGGTTTATATCAACACATCAAATAATGTTTTAATAAATTATGCAAAAAAATACTGCAAATAATGAGTGAATAGTAGTAAATATCTTTTTGCCACGAAAGGCATACACAATCATGTAATTCGTCAATTTTCGACTATATTCGTTACAATGTTGTTGGAGAGTGAAGAGATTCACTCTCACTTGCCACAAAGTCAATTTCTATGAAATATTGTTTAACCCATAAAGATAAAACCATGAATTGGGATTTTTTCTACATGTTCAGTTTGTATTGCAATAATATACACCACATGAGTTTTCTTGTATAAGAATAAATAACAGGAAAGTATCATCCAATTTTTTATAGAAAGTTCAAAAAGAGATATTTTTTCACTCGCCGAAAGTTCTTGTACTAGAATTATGTTAGTTATTTACTTGGTAAATCCTGAGGGGCAGCTATATATATATGACTGGAAGGTCAGCAAATACCATTAGTTTTTAGGATTCGCTATCAAAAACAAAGAAAAACATACTTTAGTCATGTAATCATAGGATGAGCAGTGTGTCTGTCTGGAGGGACGTACTCATTATGAGTGAATATTAACTCCCTCTCTCGTAAGCAGCTTTAAAAATTAGGAGCCTGAGATATGATAAATTATTTTTTATAATAGAAATAAATTTGAAATTTTTTTAGCAAAATTTGAGATAATAATTACGAAGAACAAGATTGAAAATTATCCATGATGTGAAATCTTTCATAAGATACTCAACGATTAGAAAATCAAGTTTATAAAATGGTTCCTGAAAGGAATACAAAATGGATACTTGAAGATTTTATATCTACAAGCAAATTCTGTTTACAAAAGTATGAAAATAATTAGTTTTAATAAATATATAAAAAAATTGAGATCAATAATTAAACCAAATACGCTTTTAACATGTTTCTAGATTTTTAAGAGTATTCAGTACTTTATTCATTTCTAGCACTACTTTTTCTCTGATGGGAAGCAACGCGGTTTCTTCTTCCATGTTGCCATAAAAGCAGTTCTCCTTTTCTACACATTTATGATCGGTAAAGTGGCCCATGTAAGCGACATCTCTTGGCAAAGTCTTCACCTTTACTTCTGGTGCTATGGAATGAATATATATATATATATATATATATATATATATATATATATATATATATATATATATATATATATATATATATATATATATATATATATATATATATATATATATATATATATATATAACTACTGGTGCTATGGATATATATATATATATATATATATATATATATGAATATATGTATATATATATCAGGGGCGGCTCGTGGCCTGGTTGCAGGTTTGCGCAACCACCATTTTATACAACTAGCAGCTAATGTGCAACTATTTATTATTTTTTATTCTTTAATTTTTTAATAGGATTAAATATTAAAGAAATTAAGTTGCATCTTATTAATAATAACTCTCCAATGATTTATTATTTAATGAAAAAAAAACGCCATCAAATTTTGGTTAGATGAATAGCTATTATTCAATATGATTGTTGCACACACTTTACACCCCATGCCCTATACATTTTAGACGAGAGGAATGTGTCTGCAAATATGTCTGCGTAAACGTTTTATACCTACAACTTGTGGTTGCAGATGAAGAACAACCGCTTGCTTTTCTTTATATTTGCAAATAAGAAATAATTTTCAAAATTAGCTCTCAGCGTGTCAAAATTTAGCAGCTTGACGAAATATTATGGATGTGTCATATCTCCATGTTGTCCGGAGTTGTAGCTTTCCTTGATTTCATAAGTGAAAATAAATTGAAAGATACATTCAGTGAATGTGTAAAAATATTAAAAGTCCTTATAACCATCCTCGAACGTCGAAAGCCACACTAATGATCTGAAAGAAGCGAATAAGACTCCAGATGATCGAGGAAATGAGAGTTAAGAAGAGTTTCAAAGACTTTAGATAGAATACAAGTGAAAGCTATAGGACGATAGTTTGAAGGATCAGAGCGACTACCTTTTCTCGGGATCGGTGGAACATAAGCGCTTCCAGCACTGGGGAAAAGTATTAGTATTAAGACATAGAGAGTAGAGTAAAACGAGGACAGTCGCAAGCTCAGAAGCACTCCCTCAAAAACGAGGTGCCGGGCCCTAGCCTTCCTGGCGTTCATAGATCTCAGGATCTCATGCACACGATCATGTGTAATTACAGGTAAAGACATGGGAAACCTGAGAGGAAAAGGAGTAGGAGGAGTAATGCCAGAATCGTCCAGGGTAGAATTAGATGGAAAAAAGAGGCCGAAGAGATTGGCCTTTTCAGAAGGAGAGATAGCTACAGAACCGTCAAAGTGAATAAGTTGAGGTAAGGCAGATTTACAAAAGTTGTTTGAGATGTTTTTGGCAAGAGGCCA
>JABUQX010137968.1:0-15000 GCA_015478945.1 Trachelipus rathkii | reverse complement strand
ATATATATATATATTATAAATTTAGCATATGTTTTAACATTAGTTTAAGTTATTTTGTTTGTCTGCGTGTGTGTAGGTGTGTGTGAGTAGATTTAATGTGTTTTAGTTTAGAGTGTAGATTGTGTTGTTTAACTTTCTATATTTTTCAAATTTTCTGTAAATACGGTTTTGAGCGTTTTAAAATTCCTGTTTTAAATTTAGGTTTTAGCGAACAATCAATTTTATCCTGATTGTGTTTTGTGCGTGTAGGATGGCGGATTTGCGCAGGCGCGGACTTTCTATCGACTTCACCAACATCCGTGGCTTACTCTCTAACTTTGCATCCGTGGAGCACCACCTCTCTAACTCTAACCCTAACCTTTTGCTCTTGTCTGAGACCCAGATGGCTAAGAATTCATCCTCTAACTCGTTTAATATATCCAACTACAACTTATTTCATAATTTCCGTCTGAAGGGTGGAGTATGTGCCTATGTAAACATAAACACTCCTGTAACACGTCTCGAGAATCTCGAATCTCCTAACTTCGATGTTCTATGGCTTAAAATCTTTCTTCCTTCTACTACAATAATCTTGTGTTTCTGCTACTGTTCTCCTAACAGAACAGATTTTCACGCCCTTTTTGAATATCTTACTACTTCTCACGAGACTGTTATATCTTCTCATCCAAATACTGAGGTCCTCTATTTAGGGGATTTCAATGTACACAACACTGAATGGTTGGGGTCCTCTCATACTGATTTAGGTGGGGAGGAGGCCGAATCATTCAGCATTCTCAACGATCTGGAGCAACTAATTAAAGAACCCACACACATTCCGGATCGTCCGAACCAATTCTTGAACACACTTGACCTATGTTTCACCACTAGTCCTTCTCTCTTTAAATATACCACTTTCGCCCCTATCGGTAAATCTGACCATAACCTTATATCTCTCAATTTTAATACTTTCTCTCTAACAGCTCCATCCTGCCCTATGCGTTTTTCTGGCACTTTGATCGGGCTGATTGGGGGCCTTGCGTCGCTTCTACGCTAACTATATTTGGAGTGACTGCTTTGTCTCTGGTGACGCTTCGGCTTCTGCCGATAAGGTGGGAGCTGTAATCGTTGAGGGGATGAGCAGGTTCATTCCTTCTTCGACTAAATCTTTCTCCTCATAATCCATGGTTCGATCGTGCTTGTTCTTTGGCCATTCAGGCTAGAGAGACAGTGCGTATCGGGAGTGGAAAAATTCTCGTTCTCCTGTCACTCTTGCTAATTTTCATTCAGCTAGAAATCGTTGCAGGGATACTCTTCGTCGAGCAAAGCGGGCTTTCATCAAACGAAAGTGCGCTAACCTCCTTGGTTCTCCTACTGACAAATCTTTCTGGCCTCTTGCCAAAAACATCTCTAACAACTTCTGTAAATCTGTCTTTCCTTCTCTTATTCGATCTGATGGTTCTGTTGCTAATTCTCCAACTGAAAAGGCCAATCTCTTCGGCCTCCTATTTTCCTCTAACTCAACCCTAGACGATTCTGGCATTCCTCTTCCTCCTCCTTCTCCTCTCAGGTGGCCTATGCCTTTACCAGTGATTACATTTGATCTGGTGCATGGGCTCCTGAAATCTATGAACGTTAGGAAGGCGGATGGCATTCCTCCCCGAGTTTTGAGGGAGTGTGCTCGCTGACCCCCCCCTCGTTCAACTATATTCTCTATGTCTCAATACTAATACTTTCCCTCAGTGTTGGAAGCACGCACATGTCCAACCTATTCCGAAAAAGGAAGCCGCTCTGATCCTTCTAACTATCGCCCTATAGCTCTCACTTGTATTCTATCTAAGATCTTTGAAACCCTTCTCAACTCTCATTTCTTAGATCATCTGGAATCTCATTCACTTCTTTCTGATCGCCAGTACGGCTTTCGGCGCTCGAGGTCTACTGATATACTTTCCCTATCTAACTGATTTATGGTTTCCGCCCTTAGGAACTACAGGGAGACTTGCGTGGTGGCGCCCGGCATCAAAGCATTTGACCAGCATGGCACGCGTCACTGTCTCAGATTCTTTTTTTGAGTTTCCTCCTTCTCTTTGCTTACTTTTGTCTAGTTTTCTTTCAAATCGCTCAATATCAGCTGTTGTTGATGGGGCGACTTCTTCTTTTTCTGTCAATAGTGGTGTTCCTCAGGGTTCTGTCTTATCTCCTACTTTATTCCTACTTTTAATAATGATCTTCTCACCTGCACATCTAACTCTATCCACTCGTATGCTGATGACTCGACCCTTCATTCTTCAACTCATTTCAATTCTGCTCCCTCTTTTACTTCTAGAATTGCCTCTCGTCTTAATCTTTCCGATTCTATTCTCGCTGATCTGGACAGAATTTCCGGTTGGGGTCGTCTCAACCTTGTGAAATTCAATTCTTTAAAAACCCAACTTCTACAAATCTCCCTCTCTAAGACACCTTCTAACTTTCCTATCTCTTTCGACGGTTCTCTCGTCTCTCCTGTTGACAATATAAACATCCTTGGCCTTAACATAAACAAAAAAATGTCTTGGAAACCTCACATCACAACGGTTGCTAGGGCGGCCTCAAAGAAACTGGAAGTTCTGTTTAGACTGCGAGACTTTTTTTCCTCTTCTCAGTTACTCCAGCTATACAAGGGCCTCATCCGCCCTTGTATGGAGTACTGCTCTCATATCTGGGGGCTCTGATTTCACCCGGCTTTGGATGGGGTCGAGTCAAAGGCCAAAAGGCTTATAAACTGTTCTGCACTTTCCAGTTCACTTGACCCTCTATCTTTGCGGCGCGATGTTGGTGCTTTATCTCTTTTCTATAGGTACCGCAGCGGCAGGTGCTCGAGGGAACTTATCACTCGCGTACCACCACCTTTACGACGCCCTCGTATCACAAGGGGTGCTGTGTCAGCGCATGAGTTTTGTGTTGATATTAGTAACTCCAGACTAGTTCGCTGCGGTGCTTCCTTTTTTCCTGCCACCTCTGTTCTGTGGAATTCTCTTCCATCTTCTGTGTTTCCTGCTGAATTTAATCTCTCACACTTTAAAGCCTGCGTCTGCGCTCATCTGCGTAATTTACGTTAGCTGATGAATGTCTGAAGTGTGCAACACCCCCTCCTTGAATAGGGCTCTGCCCGTGAGCGGTGGTGATAACTGTAAAAAAAAAAAAAAAAAAAAAATATATCAGTGCCAACTCATGTCACCTTTAGACAAGGAAATTTTAGTGAGATAAAATATAAACTTGAAATATATATAAAAAAAATTTCTTTCTAAAGGTGGAGAATTTTGAACTAACAATTTCTAAGAATTAGTATTGTTGTCTCATTATTAACAAAGATGTTAAAATTTGTGATTACATATAGATAGTTGGCAAATACTTTAGAATATGCTAAAGAGTAATCATGTAAGGGTTCAAACGGTTGAACCAGATTTATATAAAAAGTTTTTAATGGGTCAAAATGGTTAAAACCTATTTCAATTCCTCTCTATTCAAAAAAAATATATAAAAATAGTAAACCAAATTAATTATGAATAATAAAATCAATTTTCTGTGTAGGTTTTATGTAACATACCCAGATTTGATGTAATAGGCAAATTCTTGTGTGGATATCCCCAAGCAACTTGATTTGTATCATAAAATGTTTTACCATTTGTTTCAAATACTTTAGCTTCCTCTGAACGTAGTTTTGTTCTTATATTATGATTGAAACAATAGGAACGATCCATTTCATTAATAGGAGGAGTTTGAGACTGAACATCTTTGAAGAATGTTTTCCATTTTAAAAAATAGTTCTCTGGTTTGTTACTCATTTGCCTAATATAAGGGCAAAAATCATATATTATGCAATGATAAAAAGGAAACTATTTTTCGCATATCAGTAATAAATAAGTTCTAATTTAATTCTTTAATTAAATGAAATATTCATATTGTACATTACCATAGATGTAGTTGTTTAACTCCTTCATACCTCAGAGACATTAAAAATTCTGGTAATGATTGATGGGTCTTCAAAATTGGTATTTCATCACTGTCAATAACTCCCAAATAATCAAAATCATCTTTGTTGCGTTGAAGACAGTCGTTTATATATATATTTTGAAGTGTCCAATATTCTTCCTTTGCAGTTCTAGCCCAAAGTCTGCAAAACAAATAGTGTGATTATTTACTAGTTAAAAAAAAGAAAACTCAAAAAATTAGTTTATTGTGAGGATGTACATTCTTTTTTGGCATTGGTTTATTGTATATGGAGAATTTCATAGTAAATAATAACTAAAATAAAAACTTAAAAATATTATTGATTCTCATCTATTGCTTTGTTTTTGCCAATATGAATTATAAAGTTATTTGAGATGTTTGCTACGGAAATACTTTCTGGCACTTTATTTCAATCCTAACGTTAGGAATAGTTTCATATTTTAGTAAGTCTAATTCAGGAAATAATCTTTCTTAGGGAATACCTTCCGAGAGGGGTATTTTTAGTACCAATTTTCTTTAAAGAAAAATATATTAAAGTTGAGGTTATCATATATTATTTATTAAGCCATACTAAAAATTTATGATAGGATTTTGTTATTATTGGGAGAGGGAGGTAAACTCGATTGTATCACATTTTTTACTATTTTCATTTTAACCTTTTATTTGAAAACTATAAACAATGCTTTGTTCCTCAAGTTTCTGAGTTATCAACAACTCTTTATCTATCTTTTATTAATGACATTTTCTCTATTATTTCCTCACCTATCCACTCATATACCAACCTCTCCACCCATCATTACCCGTTTCGGTTTAAAACACCTAACACCCAACAGCAATAATCTCATGCTAAGACGATGGCCTTGGAGGGAATAACCTTGAATCTTTCTCATATTTCTAATTGAGCTGAGAAAACATGGTTGTTTTAAATGCCTTGAAAACTCAGTTTCTTCATCTTTATACTCTACTTAATCTTTCATAGAACTATATTATTTTCAAAGAGAGGTAACTCCAACCTCGGTTTGTCCTTAATATTCTTGGGATCTCTTTTCACCGTGATGTTTTTGGAAGGATTTCATTATTTATCATAAAAAGCTTCCAAGTGGGTATGTATTCTGAGGTGCCATCAAATTTTCTTCACGTATCTAAAGTTGCTTTCATATATAGGGGTGTCGCTCACCAGTGTATCGAGTTTGACCTTCATATCGTGGGTTATTCCAGTCATACAGCTCTCCATGAAAAGATGGAGTCCACTGTTTTACGTCTTACCAACTCTCTCCAGCCGCATCTGACTTGCGAACTGTTGCATCACTCTCCTTATTTTATCGTTTTTGCAATGGACATTGCACTTCTGAACCCTCCATTCGTATACTTCCTAATCTCATGAGAGCTCGTTCGAATTGATTTTTTTACACAGTCTCGTTATTTTTATATTTACTTGTTTGACCCGAGACTTTATCGCTATGCTCAACCTTACATTGATCTTTTGGCAAAATCTGGAACGTGCTTCCTTTATTTGTTTTTTTTAACTTCATTTGACTTGCACATGTTCAGACGCCTTGTAATGGGGCATGTCAGCTTTTATATTAATCTTTCATACGGTATTTTCTCAGGTCTTGTGAAATTTAGGAAGCCTCCGCCCTTTGCCCACCAAAGAAAATATAACAAAAGAAATTAAATAATTACCTCACTTCAACGTTTGTCACTGAACGTTCTAAAATGAACACGTCTTGGAGCTTAGTGCTCTGTCCCATATAGAATTAATAATATAATGCTCACCTATCACCAACCATTGAGAGCTGTCTTTGTACAGTGACACATAGTATGATACTGAAAATATTATAGACTTTGTATATCTACCTCTTTATTTGATGTTCATTCGTCCTTCGAAATCTAGAATTTGACGTAATAGACCAAGGGACCAGCTGTTGGAAAGACTAGGTATGATATAACTTCTGGTGCGTGAAGATGTTTCGCGAAAATTAAAAAAATTAAACAAAATTAATAAACTGTTTCGTTACGCAGAAGAAATATAATATTTTATGTACAGCATACAGACAAGCACGAGTTACTTATAGAAATTAAAGCCAGCATATGTTAGAGTCGAAACAGTCATGTGCACAGTAAGAAGCCCAATCATGTAAGCAGCATCAGATCACGTTAGTATAGATGTGCTAGAGAAGTTAAGAAAACTTAGTTGCGTCAGGATAGCCAGGGTGGAGAGAGAGAGAGAGAGAGAGAGAGAGAGAGAGAGAGAGAGAGAGAGAGAGAGAGAGAGAGAGAGAGAGAGAGAGAGAGAGAGAGAGAGATGCGGTAATTAATGTTATATGAACCAAGGTAGTATATTGAGCCAGGTTACGGTCACAATATTAGGTTAATATGTTTAACCCTGCTAGGTATGGATAGATTATGTTAGAAAATGTATTAAGAAAGGTCAGCTGAACGGCAAATAGTTAAAGAGTAGCCGTATAATTGTGCTAAGATTCATATATTGTGCAACATTTGAATGTAATAGTGATCATCTAAGAAATTATCAAATAATAGTGGATGTATAATTATAAAGCTCGTGTTCAGTTTTTCATTTTGTGCAGCATTTGGTGATGGCCATAGTGATCATTAATGTAATTAATTGCTAAATTCACCATTAAGTTTCATTTTAAGAGTAAAACATACTTTAGGGGTTCAGTCCCCATCTCATGTGGAGACATTACCATTTCTGATTTCTCTGGAATCACCATTTTTCGTCATCGTTCCTCCTTCATCTCCTTTTCTTATATCCTCTGTGATTTTGTCCTTTTTCTTCGGGGCCCCGCTTTATGGGAGATCTCAGGTTACCAGTAGGAACTTGAAACCTCGGTTGTTGTTAAGCGTATGTTTGCAAACGCAGCACCGCATCGACTCCTTCACCGGTTTCGGCTCCGGCTCCGGCCATGACTCATATGCTCCAACACGTAATACTTCTTCTCATTCTTCTTCTTATTCCTTCGCTTTGGCTCCAACTATGGCTCAGTGATCCCACACTTGAGTTAACTCAGGCTTCGTCCTCTTCCTCCACTCCGATTCATCCTCCGATGCCTGTCGACTATTTAGTTTTCATTTATATATGGCCATTTCTTACTTAGGCTGGCTCTGCTCCCTCCTACTGAGACTACAAACAGTTTAGGTAGGAAGTTTCATGAGGTCACAATAGTTTTAAGTCCCCTAAAATGAAGGGGAAATAAGAAAGGGGGTGGCTTAGTGACGTCAAAGGAATACTGATCGCTGATTGGCTTGTCTTACATTTCGATGAATTACTCCAGCGCAATTGAATTTCAAAAAGCTTTTCAGAGCACGTAGTGAAACTATTAAAATATCGAATTGGGGGTAAAAGACTTCAATAAATCGATTGGAATCATCAGAAATGAGTTACCTTTTACTTAAGCTTTCTAGGAACCAAAAAAAAAACCTTTCAAGAGGTTAAATCCACTAAGTTCAAGTTCAGTATCTCAGAAAAGTTTCTTCCAGAAATAAAAATCGGACTGACTGACCATAGAATCTTTAAATTTGACACATCAAGTATCAATATGTAACAAAGTGTTAGAAATTTCCAAGTCAGATGCCGACATAACTTATATTTTCTGCCTTTCAGAAGCTTCTGAGCCTCCGAAAATGGTCTCACCATCCCTAGAAATCAAATCTTTCTCACGTCAAGCTTGAAAACCAAATATTTTGAAAATGTTCAGCATGATGCCTTGGAATATCTGCTTGCAACTTCCGCATTCTATTTCTCCTGGCGATCTCATCCCTATGTTATATATATAGTATATATATATATATATATATATATATAAGATATTATATATATATATATAATAGCTGTACATAGCCTATCCCTATAGGTATATATATTAATAATATAAGTATAGCTTGTCAGTATATTATATATAAGAAAGAACAATAAGGAAAGATAAGAAATCCCTCTTGGACTGAACCCAGCCCGTTGCGAAGAGGACAACCGTGCTATAACCAGCATGCTATACAACCTGAGGCTATCCCATCCAGACCCAAAAAAAGGGATTCAAAAGAACAGCTATAACAACATAAACCCGGGAGCTCCGTCAAGGTCGACCCGCGACCAGGGCAGCCTCTCCTAATTTCTCGTTCGATTTATATTTTAGAAGTTAAATATTGCATATTAATCGCAATTAGATGTTCAAATAAAAGAACGAACCATGAAAATAGGGAGTTAAGACAATTACTGCCTTCTCTGGGGATTGAAACCACTCGCTGTTGCTGAGCACCTGGTGATGTCGCCCTTGACGGGACTCGGGTACTTCTATAGCTGTTTTTTTGAAATCCAACTTTTTGGGTTGGGATAGCTCAGTTGTATTAGCAGTAGGGTATATCTGTCCTCATTTTCGCAACAGGCGTCGATGATGGTTCAACCAGAGAGTAAGTATTCTTTATCTTCCCATTATATGTTCTTTACTTGTTTACATATAATTGCGATTAATATACAATATTTAACATCCAGCTATATAGTGTTATACAGTACTATATCTATCATACCTACGTAGAGATAGTATACTATACCATATATTATATTATATATATATTATATATAATATATATATAGGATTATTATAGTATTATTATATTATATATATATTACTATATAATACTATATTGAAATTGATGAGGCGTAATAAATCTTTCACTGACTAATTGGCCTTTACTATCCTATATATATACTATACTAGTATACTAATATTAGTACTATATATATATATATATATAATATATATATATATATTATAATATATTATATATATATATATAGTATATATATACTAGTATAGTAATATATATATATACTATATATATATTAGTGATGCCAGGTAACATTCGCATCGGGGAGCATTCCGCACATTATTAAAGATCCGCATTCGCAAATGACGCATCAGCGCTTTGCCGTGCGGATGTTGCGCGGATGTCTATGTCGAGGATTTGATAAAGAAATTTTATAATAAAAAAACGTAAGTTGAATCTGAACGCAAACTTCAACTGAGAGACATGGGACTCGACTCAACTGTATGCTGTGTAATGGATGAATCATTATCTCACAGCAGTGTTCTGTTTCCTAATAATTTGAGTCCAACAGAGTCACAGTTGAGATTAGGGCATGCAAAAAAATCGGTCACTCATCAATCTTTCTGTCTTTCCTGATGGTACATACCATTAATCTCAACCTAAGGAAGCGTTTTGACACACATGCGGATTCGTCGAACTCTTTGCCAACACCCACCCCATGTTGTATCGGGTCATTTGGCCAAAGATTTACCATTTGCTTGAGTTGCCAAATACACAAAATCTTTTCCCACAAGCGATGGAAGGAAGATTTTGTACTTTGGCATAAGGGAAGCATTTTAACCATCTTCAAATGAAAATGATGACGTTTAAAAGAATGAAAGGATGTACATAAAAAACTTGAGCTAGAAAAAGGCTTTGGTGCTGTGTTAAATTAATGATCCCCCTATCATTACTATTGCAACTTACTTTAGAGATCCTCGTTATAAAGGGCAAGTTTTTTGTGTGAACGACAATATTAAGAAGTAAATAGGCACTTTGTTGATGCAGTTGATAAACCTTCAATTCCGAACAGGTCTTTTAATTCGCCAACCCATTAAAAAGGGAAAAAAAATAACACCTCCTAGAAGTAAATTAATAACACAGATTTCACTGGAAGAATTTCTGCAATCCAGGTAGTGATGAAGAAACACCCGCATTACCAAAAGATGTAGTTGAACAATGATTGAAAACTATCACCAAGAAAAACGACTGATACAAAATAATGATCCTATCAGTGTGGTTGGAAAGTTAAGCAAATATGTTTACCCACGCCTTAAGTAAACTTGTAAGGAAATCTTGGCCTGTGCTGTGACCAACTATGTGTGTTCCAAGTGAACGAAAGTATTTAGCAATGGCTGGCCTAATCATAATGTAATAAAATAGAGAAATTCACTGTTTCCAGAATAGGCAGAAAGGTTCGATGTTTCTTAAGCACAACTCCTCTCTGTATGTTGAATTCAATACTATGCGAAGAAAAATGTATTATAATATCCACTGTTAAAAATTTCTTTCCATTAAGGTCGGAGGTTGGGGAAAGTGTAGGATGCGGGCGTATTTGAGTTGGGTCCCTGCTCCTCTCGTACCTCCCATAGTAACAATCCCCTTACTGATAATATACTTGTGGCTAAAAACTCGTAAATACTATTACAACTACATTTATATAAAGTGAGTTCCGCATCAGCATTAATGTTTTATATTTATTTAAATTATTTGCTTTAAAGCTTTTTTCTTATCTGGAGCAAGTTTTCTACATGTTTTAGTTTTAATTAATAAACTTTATCATACTCGCGACTGCCGGCGGCCCGCGGCGGAAGCCCCGGCCTCCGGTTATCGGCTTCTTCACGCACGCTCGTCCTCACGAGCCTGAGAGGACTTCACGGCGCGCCCCAGATGGCCCGAGGGGGATTGCTAGTATATTATATATATACTGACTATATATATATATAGTATTATAATTAATTTACATAATATATAATACCTAGAAAAATTCGTCGGTATATAAGCATTGACTGTTTATATATTATATATATATAGATATACTAATACTATATATTATATATTATATATATATATTATTACTATATATATAGTATATGCTATATATAATATATATATGTATATATAGTACAAACATCCGCATCCGCATCGCATCGCGGATGTTGAAAAAAGAGGAAAAATAACTCTAATATTATAATATATATTATTATAATATATATATATAATAATATATATATCATAATAAATTATATATATATATAAATATATATATATAATAATATATTATATATATATACAATATAGTAGCATAAAATTTTATATAATATATAGTATATATTATAAATATATATTATATGTATATAGTATATAGTATATATATTATAATATATATATATTAATTATATAATATATATATATATATTATAATTATATAATATTATATATATATAATATATAGTATATATATATTATATATATTATGGACTAATAAATCATTTAGTATCTACTCTGTAATCAGCTTATGGTGTATAGTATATATATATATATATATACAGTATCATTATAGCGGGGTGTGTCTCGAAAATAAGTGTACTAACACTTTTGCAAAGGGACTATACAACACTTTATTTATTGACCAATAGTGACAAGGTTTTTTATAAGGCAATGAATCTCTTAAGAAACATACATGTATTGTACATAGACGATCTTTTGATTCGCAACATGTTCAACATGATGGACCGCTATTTCCCAGACTCGTTTACACTGACTATACCAGTAACAACTGGCGCAAAGAGTCGCAAAACGACGACGAACCCAATCATTTGGAAAGTTTTTGACATTGTCTTTCGATTTCCATTTTCATATGCATGTATCCGCTTTTGGTTTAGCGAGTAAAACTCTGTCCTTAGAGCGCATATCCTCACATAAAAGAAGTAAGTTCATTGGCGTGGATCTATGGAAGCGCCGCCAGGGTTTCATCACTAATCCTTGTCAATCCATGTGTTTGGAAATGCTGCACGAGGTGAGCTCTGACAATCGCGATGGTAGTAGGGAGTGTTGCTCTATCTGCTGAAAGTTTTATCACGTCCGTGCTATCCACAAATAACATTCCGCGTCAATTGTTTGTATCGACTGATCCTGCAGCAAAGGTTAGGTCAAGCTTGTTACTTATCGACCGCTCCGTTAAAAAAAACCGGTAATATGATGCCCAATGCTGAAATCCCACCCACCACAGTTTACCCTTGGTATGTTTAAATGGCGTTTAGCTAACATGCGGATACAGTGACCCAGTGGTAAAATATGGCGATTAATCGCAGCGCATTTAATGTTACAAGGTTGCGCCATCGCCTCCAGACAAAGTTTGCTGTGAGAAGACCATCATCTCTGAACATGTAGCCAGGTATCCATTCACAAAATTGGACATCTCCGGTCCGGATCGTCTTCATTGGAGCGCATTGGAGTATTCTTGGTATGTAGCATTTCCAGCGTAGAAGCTTCAAGATGCGATGAATGCTATCTTTTGAGTGTGTGTCTCCAAGCCGTTTGTCGTAGATATTTATGGGTGATCGGTTATGTACTTTCTAAGCAATTTTTCTTGCTTCTTTCCTTTTGCATTGAATAGTGCTAATGTCCGTGGTCGTCCAGAAAGTTTCTTGTTGACGCGTGAACTGGTTCCATCCTGCCTCAATTTCTCTCTTTTGCCGGTTCATGGTCGGTGCCTGTTGTGGGCGATTTTATCGAACTCCCTCTGAACGATGTTCTTGCACTTCCGTGTCGTTTCGGTGGGTCCAAGAGCATTTAAAAGCAAACTTCTCTCCTTCCTAAAAGCTAAGTTGCAATGCTTGCCACTTCCTGTTACAGTTAGTCTCACACCTCTAACAAAAACAAAAAACCGCAGTCAATGTGAGTACATTTTTTGAGGTCCCAGATCCCAGCCCCCTGAACCCGATTTACCTATCGAAAGGTATATATCATATATTTAAGTTGTCACTGAGCTTGCCGCGCTATGATATACGTAATACTATACGCCTTTAGTATATATATATATAATATAATTCAGTATAAATATTATATATATATATAATATTATATGAAGATGATAATATATATATTATAGTAATATACATATATATAGTATAATATAATATACTTACAGATATTTACGGAGCCTATATACGTATTATAAACTATATATACTATATAAACTATCCAGTATATATAGTCCTCAATATACCTAATAATATATACATAGCCTACTCTCTTTATAGACTGACTATCATAAGCTATATATTCACGGTATAATATATATAGCTTAAAACGTATATATTACTTATTACATGCTATTACCAATTAATTAACAGATAATGATATATTCATATTATAACTATATATATAGTATACGTATCTATATCACTATATACTTAATTATACTATATCATAATAACATAGCGTATAGTAACTACTATCACTATTATTTATAATATATATATATATATATATATTATAGTATATAGTATTATATATAATATACTATATTATATAATATATATATCATTATATATATACCTATTATATTATAATACCAATCTCGGCCACTATATATCATAACTTATACGTACTATATAGTATAGCCTATATATCTATATATATATATATCAAATACTATATATAATACTATAGTATATATATATATATATATATATATATATTAAACTATATATATTATTTATATACTACTTATTATATTACTATATATATATCTATCTTATACTAATATAATACTATTATATACTAATATACTACTATACTTACTACTTACTAAATATAATATACTTATATATACTTATATATATATATACTATTATCTAGTATATATATATACTATAAGCTTATATATATATATATACCTACTATATTTCTGTGTGTGTGGATATAATATAATAAAACATAATATAGTATACCTATAATATATATAATTATAATAAACTAAAAACATATAATAGACTGATCATTAAGGAGACTGACTAAACACCTATACTTACTATCTCCCTATAGTTACCCTATATAGTATTAATTCTCCGTGTGTCTGTCGCTGGCTTCGCTGCTCGGCCCCTCGTACGACACACGGACTCGCCCATACATAATCGAGCTGCATGACCGGTCAACTGCCTTGTCGCTCATTGCCGAGCTTCAACGGCGAATCGCACGGCGTCGCATCGAAGGGTAGCTATAGATGATCGAACTCGGGAGAGTGTGACCTAACGACGCGCGCTATAGTTATAGGTATTATACTATATATATAGTACCTATATCTATGTAATATCTGATTACTATTATATAATATAATTTTATCATATATATATATAGCCTTATCATCGGCTATACCTATAGCATGTACTACTGTGTGAAGTAGCTTATATAGCCGTTAGTACGTATAATAATCATACGCGTGTAGTATATGATATACCGTTCGTATAATATATATTGACTTATCGTATAATAGTATATATATATTTAAATCTACCGCTCGTAGTGTGGCTTAAGGATTGGTCTAACGTTTACTAGTTATGTTATAGCTAACCTAGTAGCTTACTATCTCTTAATATACCAGCCGGATGTGAACTCGGCCGTTACTCACTGCAGCATATAGTAACAGCCCCGCGTTATAGTAGTATACCTAGTCATATGTACTATACTATAACTATATAGTATCCGTACTGACTGATACAGTACTTTTATATATATATATATATACGTTAAGGTATAATTATATATATATATATACTATATACTATATCATATATATAATATATAGTATATATATATATAATATTAAATATATAATATATATATATATATAGTACTATAAATAATATATGTATTATATATATATATATATAATATTATATTATATTATATTATACTTATTATATAATTATATATACTATATACTTATATATATATACCTACTAATATATACATATATATATATAATACATAATATATATAGATTTATATATATATACTATATATACTATATATAATAAGTACTAATATATAATATTATATTATTAAATTTATATATATATAGCTCTAATATAATACTATAATATATATATATATAATAGTATACTATATATATAATATATATTATTTTAATATATAATATATATATATATGATATATATATATATATGTATACATTATACCTAATATTATATATATAATTTATACGTATACTAATATATATATATAATAATCTGAGGATATATACCGAATCATATATATATATAGTATATAATATGATTATATCATTTGTAAAAAAGTAATATATTTACTATAGTATTATATATTTATATATATATATATAATATATATATATATACTATACTATAGATATATAGTTATATATATAGCATTACCTATATATAT
>JABUQX010137967.1:5000-12500 GCA_015478945.1 Trachelipus rathkii | reverse complement strand
CACTAAACTCCTCCTCCAGTTGTAACTCCGTTTCCATGGTATTTTGTTTTGGCCACGCCCACTCCCCATCTTCTATACAAGCTAGTTGCAATTCCCCAGTCTCTATAATCTTATCTCTTTCGTTAGCCAATTCTGTTAAAATTATCGCCAATTTATTTTTAGCCTTAGAGACCAATTTAAATTCAACGTCAAAATTTGCAATGGCATTCAATAAATTTAATTCCCGAATATTATGAACCTTTGTGGCACTCTTTTTCGTATAAGCTGTGATCAACCCATTGTTGCTGGTACAAATACTGACTTTCCTATTTGCAATTAAGTAAGCATATTTTTGTAAACTGTTATTGACGCATAGTAATTCCTTAACCAACTGTGGTAGTGCCACTTCCACCTCAGTAAGTATGGTACTGTAAAGAGCGAAAATCTTCGTCTGATCATTTTCTTCTCCCATCAGCGCGCTGGCTATAGTGAACTCACTCACCTTCGTGTATAATAGTAACTCAATTTTTTCATCAGGGAACGACAATAGGGTGGCACTCACCATTGCCGCTTTAGCTTCTTGGAATGCCCGGTCTGCTTCCACTCCCCAGGAAATCCTTTTATTGGAGGCAGGCTTTCCCTTCAACATTTTTGTTAGGGGTTGCAACAATTGGGCCGCTCCGACTATGTTAATTCGGCAAAAGTTATATAGACCGAGGAATGCTCTAAGTTGTTTGATAGTTGTTGGCTTTGCAACATTCACCACTGCATCGATCTTCTCCTTACTAGGCCTAATTCCCTTCTCGCTAATATTGAAACCTAGAAAATCTGTTTCTCCGACTGCAAGTACACATTTTTTTGGGTTCATATAAATTTTCATATACTTTAATCTCTCTAAAACTTTCTCCAACATTGCAACATGTTCTTCAAGAGTCGAACTGGCAATTAAAATGTCATCTAAATAAACAAAAACATTCCTTAAATCTCCAAGCAAGATTGACATGAAGCGCTGGAAGGCACTAGAAGAACACTTATGTCCTTGTATTAAATAGTTAAAACTGTAATTACCAAAAGGACAAGTAATAGTGAAATATTTCTTTGTTTTCTCGCTGATTGGCACGTTATAGTAAGCTTGCCGAATATCGAGCCGCGTTAGCAACTTGCAATGTTGCAATTGCAATAAGATATCTTTAATCTTAGGTAGAGTAAAATTGTCAGAGGTTGATCTCTGGTTTAATAACCTCAGATCAACGACTAAACGAACTCTGCCATCCGACTTTGGCAAGAAGCTAGTTGGGAAACCCCAATTGCTTCTCCCCCGCGAAATGACCCCCGCGTCCAATAATTTATTGATTTCCTCCTTTGCTCTCTCAAAAAGATGTGGAGCTATGCTTCTACTCCCCAATTGTATCGGCGAGCCGCTGACATTCACATGGTATGGGTAATTTGCCGCCAACTCGCACAAAATTTCTTCCTTCAAAGGACATTCTTCTCTCTCCCCTCCCCCCTCATCAACAGTGCAATCTTAACCCCCACCTCCCAATTATACAATGCCCATACCCCTCCCCCTCCCTATAGTTTCATTACCATCAAGTTGTGAATGAGCGACAAAGCCATTCTCACAGCTGTCAAAATAAGCCACGCCTCCTTTCTTCCTGTACTTTGTACAGATAAAGCGCCATCTTTTGAGTTGATCATTCTTTAAATCTAAATTAGGTGCTTCATAGGGATTTAAGAACAAGACTTGGTACTTCCTAATCAAATCATTAATTAATTCATATTCGCAAAGCGGTATATTTAAAGAGACAGCGGTTAAGGGGAAGATAGAATTTCGAACATGCTCCGAAAAATCAAAAGCCTCATTACTAAGAGAAATACTACGTTTCGTGCTGGGATCTAATAAATAATGGCACCTAAAGTCAATAATGAACCCGTGTTTTTTGAGAAAAGGCATGCCGAGGACGTTAAATTTAATATCAGCGGCGTAGGCATGCACATTGTAAAGTCTATTTAACCCCAAATCAATTTCAATTACCCTTTTATTATAAATATTCATGCAACCCCCATTTGCGGCCCTGGCAGTGCCAATCGGGGCCCCCTCCTTATCTAATTCAGAAGCACTCATAAGGTTGAGGCAACTCCCACAGTCTAGTAAATAGCATTCATTGTTAGTTTTATCCGAAATGTAATACAATTTATCAAAAACTACCTCTCTAACAGCTGCAACGATTTTAGTCGAGTTGCCAGAAACTCCTACTACAGTATCATCAGATAAGTCACATGCATTATTTCTTAAAATTAATGATCCCTCATGCTTATCGGAAGAAGAAGAATCTCCTTCATCTCTAAAACTAATACAATTCATTTTCAGAAAGGGTATTTCGCCCCCTTTCTTAATTACAAATTCATTTTTATCATTACTTTTATCAACAAGTATGGAGTCACAAGTCTGAATCGCCTCCATTCCCGCCTTCTCCCCAGTGATTGAAGTGGGGGAGCAGGTCGACTCCGTGGGGGGAAACAGCGACTCATTTACAAAGCTATCGTTTCCAATGTAATTAGAAGAATTTACAAAACCGTCATCGCCGTCACTATGGCTATTATTCCTAATTCTACAATCACTACTATTATTGTTGTCATTATCGTTATTATTCTCATCATGCATTGAGTTACAATGTAAAGTCGAAGAGGACTCCTGTGGGGGAGAGGTTGACTCAGGTGGGAGAGAAGCTGACCCGCTAGAAGTCCCCACCTCGTCCATTTGAGTCACCCTCTCATCATTAAAACTTTCGTTTTCAGATGCGTTGTTAATTACCCCCTCTCGCCCTTGATTATTTTTACAAGTAATATTTCTACTCCACTTAAATCTATTAATATAATTAACATTTCCATCATACCCACGATTAATATAATTACAATTATTACTAACATGCCTATTATTATTATGGTCATTAAGATTAGTATACCATTATTATAATAACTATTATAATCAACACGTGCATCATTATTATAACCGTTACTGCTATAATTAATATTTTTATTACCATGGTGATTATTATTATAAAAATTGTCCCTATCATAGTTACTGTAATTTCTATTATTATAATTATGACTATAATTCCTACCATTGGTTTGATTATCATTATAATAATGTCTTCTACTATAGTTAAAATTAATATTTCCCCGCCCAAAATTAGACTTATTCATACAAAAATTGCAGGGTAAACAATTACAAAGGTCTCTACTTACAAAAGCGTCATTTCCCCACATATTTACCCCCACCTGGCCTGGGAGTCGTCTCACAGGCCAACCTCTCCATTTCCCTGGTTCGAAATGTTGGAGTTCCGCTGCGGGGGAGAGGGAGTTGCCGGGGGTTGCGATATCAAGGTGTACATCGGACAATATCGACCCTCACATTTAAATGAACGGTGCAAGAATTTTTTATGAAACCTACAAAGACCTTCTGTACTAGGGCCAGCAGCAACGTTGTTATATGCTGATCGGTTGAAATTCCTTCCTCTTGAATTTTGATCATTGTTGGGGGTGGGGGAATTCTTCGCATTCTGACACATCGTCTTCGCGAGCTCTATCACGCTCTTTGCGAGTGATCTCATTTCTTCAGCCGACTTTTCATGAGAGATTATCAGACGACTTATTTCTCTCTCTTGTGCTGAAGCCTCTCGGCCAGGTGGCTTGGTGACTTTCTCTTCTGCTGATTGTACGGCGTTTACAGGCTGCCATTCGGTTCTCCCCCCCGCGGGGGATTGGCGAGCACCGTTTTGGGAAAAAAATTTGTTAAAAATGTCGTCGGCAATTTCAATTAATTCCTCAAAATCATGGTTCTTCTCTGTTGTCATGAGGGAGATCTGTAATTGCTTAGGCAATCGTAAGAGAAAGAGTTCTCTAATAAATTTTGCATCGTTGTCCGTTATTGAATCGAAAGTGGATAATCCGAGCATTTCTTTTATTCTAACTGCATAATCGGATGGAAGCTCCCCCTCCCTCATCCCTGATTGAAAGACTTCTTCTATCTGCGTTCTTAGCGATGGTGCATAGAGTTTTTCTATTACCTTTACTAGTTTAGTATAACAATCGTCTTTTAGGGGAAGTTTCAACGAATTTGTAATTTTGCTTGGTAATTTTGATGCCAGAAGCCTTACCCTCTCCCTTTGATCGATGATTTCATTAAGGTTAAAGATCATTGTCGTCTGCCGAATCCACTCTAAGGCATTAAATTCGTTGAAGGGGGGAATAGCATTGAGGGGGAGATTCTTCTTTCTTCCCTTTCTCCCTAAGAGAGTGGGGGAAGGGTGACTCTTCACCAGGTTTGCTGCTTCATGCTCTCCTTGGATCTCGCTGTCCGATTCTGTCTCGTATTGTGATGCGTCACCTTCTTCATTTACTCCTTCGGTTGGGGGGACTTCTGGGGGAGTGTGATGGGGTCTTGATGATTGAGACCGAGTCACAATAGCTATGTTGTTCCTCTTCGTTTGAACTCTTGGTGACTTTCTTTTTAGACTTGGCATTCTTAACGGTTTTTTCTTCTTCTTTTTTTTTTTTTTTTTTTTTTTTTTTTTTTTGTTTAGGGGAAAGTTTTTAAGCCTATTGTGATAGGGTTTCTTATTTCACTGCTTTTTCGGGGAATTTGAACTGTTTTTTTTTTTTTTTTTTTTTTTTTTTTTTTTTTTTTTTTTTTCACTTCACTGTCTTAATTAGGCACTGTTTGAATTAATTCACTGTTTGGCACTCTTCAAATCAGTTAGGTTGGGAGTTCAAGGTTACTATTTTTTTCACCATTCTTTTTTTTCTTTCTTTAGTTAGATACAGTGGAATAAAAAAGAGAAATTACTTCTTATTTTTATTTTTAAAATTAAGTAAATCGAATAGTAAATAATGGTATCAATGTTAAGAACAATTTAAAATGCAATCAATTCATTAGTTAACACAATAGGCCAGTTCACAGTAATTGATAAGATTGTGAGAGTTAACACTATAATTTCTATAATCAAAACACAATTCTCCGGTCTTTTAACGAGCCGAAGCTTAATGCGACCTCTTTTCTTGTAACTTGAAGTCTAACTGCCCTTGCCTTCCCTCAAATGCCAGGCATTCTCGGGTAGCATTTTGCAGTGACTCATTTTTACGACAATGGTGCCGTACAGAAGAGTCACCAAATATTTTTCTTACATAATGAAATACCAATAATAATTAAAATTTAACATACAGAGAACCCCCTTTTTGAGTGATGTTACAGGTGTATATAGCCGTGTACAAAGCTACTATGAGAGGTGTACAGGATTATTGTGAGGGCAAAGAGAAATCTTGTCCTCACATATATATATATATATATATATATATATATATATATATATATATATATATATATATATATATATATATATATATATATATATATATATATATATATATATATATATATATATATATATATATATATATATATATATATATATATATATATATATATATATATATAAATAAATATATATATTACCTATCGAGAAACTCCAAAAGATTGAATAACCTAAACAATATGATATTAGATAAAAATCAATAAAACTATATTATCTTTTATGAATAAAAAAATAAATAAAAATGAAATGAAAGATAGAGATAGTTAAGATTATTATCTTTTGGAAAACTCAATAAGAAAAAAATGGAAGGAAGATAAATATGAAAGTAATAGATAATAAAGGTAATAATATTAATAATAATAATAATAATAATAATAATAATAATAATAATAATAATATAATAATAATAATAATAATAATAATAATAATAATAATAATAATAATAATATTAATAATAATAATAATAATAATAAAAATAATGATAATAATAATAATAATAATAATAATAATAATAATAATAATAATAATAATAATAATAATAATAATAATAATAATAATAATAATAATAATAATAATAATAATAATAATAATAATAATATAATCTTTTAAGGAACAAAATATAATAGAAAAATGTAAACAAGATAAAATAGATAAATATAGAAAAATAAATTAGAAAAAGGAGAAAAGGCCCAAAAATTATAGATAAGAACATTATAATTTAAGAGAAAAAAAAGAAAAACAATTAGAAAAAAAAAGCATATAAAGAAAATAAAACACAAATACTGCCCTCCAATATCCCTAAAAAATTACATACATATATATATATATAAAATATATATATATATATATATATATATATATATATATATATATATATATATATATATATATATATATATATATATATATATATATATATATATATATATAATAATAATATATATATATATATATATATATATATATATATATATAACAATAATATAATATATATATATAGGGATTTAATTTATATATTTTTTTATATTTTTATATATATATATATATATAATACATATATATATAAATATATTAGCTGTTTCAATTTATCTTCCCATGAAGAACGTTATTATTATATGGTTCACATATAAAATAGTGTATAATGATAGTAATAATAATTATAATAGTGATAATGATAATAATAATAAGTGATAGTGATGATGATAGTGATAATGATAATATAGTAATAATGATAATAGTAGTGTTAATGTTAATAATAGTAATTATAATGATATTGACAGTGATGGTAATGATGGTAATAATGATGATATTAATGATAGTGATGACAACGATAATGGTAATAATGATAATAATAATGATAGTTGTGATAATAATAATAGTAATAGTAATAGTGACAGTAATAATGATAATGACATTAACACTAATAATATATATATATATATATATATATATATATATATATATATATATATATATATATATATATATATATATATATATATATATATATATATATATATATATATATATATATATATATATATATATGTATATTTTATTTTTTTGTATTTCATATTTATTTATATAAAAGCGCCCGATAGCTCAGTGTTAGAGCACTCGCCAAACAAAGCGAGGGTTCCAGGTTCGCAACTGGTCGGGTGGTAGAATGTGAGCTATTCTTTCCTTGGGCTTGGCTTCGTCCTGCTCGGGCGTTAAACTTGAGATTACACCTCCTCCTTGATTAGGGCTCTGCCCGTGAGTGATGGTGGTGATCTCTGTAAAAAAATAAATAAATAAATAAAATTGATAAGAATATTGTCTCTTTTTTAACAGAAAAGAGATAAAAAGATAATAGAATAATAGAAAAGGAGAAAAATGGGGAAAAATTACCTTTCAAAATATAGAAAAAGACAGAAGGCATGTATAAATGTATAATGTATAAGAACATAAAGAAAATGTATAAGAATATTTTCTTTCGAGAAGAGAAAAACAAAAAGAAATAGAAAAAAATATAATATAAGATAAAGAGAATCTATTTTACAATGTCTCAAAAAATGCAAAACATAGAATTAGATGGAGGTAAAAAAAAACCTGAAGATAGAGAAACCGCAGAAATAAAGAAAAAGGCGAGATACAAATAATAGAA
>JABUQX010137966.1:37500-42500 GCA_015478945.1 Trachelipus rathkii | reverse complement strand
AGAGAAGTTTCCCTTCTAGAATAGGGTTGTGAACGTGAGGTACGAACTTTTTAAAAAGTGAAAATAAATTATATATATATATATATATATATATATATATATATATATATATAAATATATATATATATATATAGGATATTTATATAATATATATATATATATATATATATATATATATATATATATATATATATATATAAATATATATATATATATATATATATATATATATATATATATATATATATATATATATATATATATATATATATATATATATATATAGAGAAAATTATATATATATATATATATATATATATATATATATATATATAAGAACATGTGGTGATAATCGTGACGCCTGTAGTGTGACAGAGAGACTATAAGAATGATAATGGGTTTAAGTCTCGCTTCTCAAAAAAAAAAATTCTCTTCAGTTACATTAATAATATTTTATTAACCCTTCTTTTTCATTACTTCATCGTTAAATGCTTGGCACTTCCTTCTCTCTCTCTATATATATATATATATATATATATATATATATATATATATATATATATATATATATATATATATATATATATATATATATATATATATATATATATAACATATATATATATATATATATATATATATATATATATATATATCCAGATAATTTTTTTTTTTTTAAAGTGTTGAATTTTTTGCCTCTGAGCATAAATACTATTTATTTATTTATTTTTATTTTTTTGAGTAATTATTGTAAAGTTTTTTTTCTATTCTAAGAGCCTTTATTTTTAATTATTCTCTTTGGAGAATTTTTATGAAATTTGGTGGGTTAGCAGAGTTTTTGGTGCTGAATACAAGTGTGGTAATTAATTTCTAATTTTTGAAGAAACAAATTGCAAAGAAAATATTAAAATATAATTTTCATTATCTGATAGTGGGCAAATTTTTTTTTTTTACAACTTTTTTGTTTCTTTGCAAAATATAATTTTATTTTATTAACAATTAAATGAAAACGTAAAATGAAAAAAATTTTTTATTATTATTTCGATCATCGAATTAATAAAAATGGCAGCATTTCAGATATTTAATATATTATTCATCATTCATTCAATTTATTATTTCAATTTATTCTGTTTATACATTCATTATTCATTCAATTTATTCAGTATATATTCATTATTCCAATATGTGGTTGAACTCGTATATATATATATATATATATATATATATATATATATATATATATATATATATATATATATATATATATATATATATATATATATATATATATATATATATATATATATATATATTGGTTTTCTTTCTTGATATAAGAATTCTATAATCACCATTGCTATTTCAGTGGGAAAGTGGATTCTAATGTCAATAGATTGTCTTCTGTCCATTCAATATCTGTTCTCTTATATATATATATATATATATATATTAGTGATGGGACGATTATGAAATTTTTGCCGATGACGATGACGATTAGAGCAAATTTTGCCGATGACGATGACGATGACGATGACGATGACGATTAATTGAAAAAAACTATTTTAAAAATCTCTCTCTCTCTCTCTCTCTCTCTCTCTCTCTATATATATATATATATATATATATATATATATATATATATATATATATATATATATATATATATATATATATATATATATATATATATACCGATATTATATATATATATATATATATATATATATATTTATATATATATATATATATATATATATATATATATATATATATATATATATATATATATATAAGGTGTAAACAGGAGGGTCAGGGGTTCTACCTCCCGAAATTATTTTAGCGATCAAAATTTTTTATTCCTTAAGTCTCAATAATAATAATAATAATAATAATAATAATAATAATAATAATAATAATAATAATAATAATAATAATAGTAATAATAATAATAATAATAATAATAATAATAATAATAATAATAATAATAATAATAATAATAATAATAATAATAATAATAATAATAGCAATAGCAATAGCAATAGCAATAGCAATAGCAATAAAAATAAAAATAAAAATAAAAATAATAATAATAATAATAATAATAATAATAATAATAATAATAATAGTTAATCAATGAAAATGAAAAGTATTATTTATTAATGGAAATGAGGAGACATGTTTGTGGTCCGTAACGATTTCTTAGGTCAAGTGGCTGTTCCTCATACCTGTATAAAATATTTAGAACAGGGACTTAAATGTAAGGTTTCCAAGTTTGCAGATGATAGCAAATTGGCTACCTCAATAAGGAATAATGATGGATGTATAAAGATTTAAAAGATGGACGGAGCTGTAATCGTTGATGGGATGAGCAGGTTCATTCCTTCTTCAGCTAAATTTTTCTTTCCTCATTCATTCCTTCTAAAACTAAATCTTTCTTTCCTCATAATCCATGGTTCGATCGTGCTTATTCTCTGGCCATTCAGGCTAGAGACAGTGCCTATCGGGTGTGGAAAAATTCTCATTCTCCTATCACTCGCTAATTTTCATTCAGCTAGAAATCGTTGCAGGGATACTCTTCGACGAGCAAAGCTGGCTTTCATCAAAGGAAAGTGCGCTAACCTCCTTGGTTCTCCTACTGACAAATCTTTCATCTCTAGCAACTTCTGTAAATCTGCCTTTCCTCCTCTTATTCGATCTGATCATTGTGTTGCTGATTCTCCAACTGAAAAGGCTAATCTCTTCAGCCCCTCGCTCAACTATATTCTCTATGTCTCAATACTAGCACTTTCCCTCCCTCAGTGTTGGAAGCTCTCACATGTCCAACCTATTCCGAAAAAAGGAAGCCGCTCTGATCCTTCTAACTATCGCCCTGTAGCTCTCACTTGTATTCTATCTAAGATCTTTGAAACCCTTCTCAACTCACTTCTTAGATCATCTGAAAACTCACTCCGATCGCCAGTACGGCTCTCGCTGCACGAAGTCTACTGGCGATATACATTCCTATCTAACCGATTTATGGTTTTTCGCTCTTTGGAACTACAGGGAGACTTGGGTGGTGGCGCTTGACATATCCAAAGCATTTGACCGAGTATGGCACGCGTCACTGCTCTCCAAGCTCCCTCCTTTGGGTTTCCTCCTTCTCTTTGCTTACTTATATCTAGCTTTCTTTCAAATCGCTCAATATCGACTGTTGTTGATGGGGCGACTTCTTCTTCTTTTCTGTCAATAGTGGTGTTCCTCAGGGTTCTGTCTTATCTCCTACTTTATTCCTACTTTTCATTATTGATCTTCTCACCTGCACCTCTAACTCTATCCACTCGTATTCCGATGACTCGACCCTTCATTCTTTAACTCATATCAATTCTACTCCCAATTTTACTTCTGGAATTGCCTCTCGTCTTAATCTTTCCGATTTTATTCTCGCTGATGGATAGAAATAACTTTGTGAAATTCAATTCTTTAAAAACCCAACTTTTACAAATCTCCTTCTCTAAAATACCTTCTAACTTTCCTGTCTCTTTCGACGGTTCTCTCGTCTCTCCTGTTGACAATATAAACATCCTTGGCCTTAACATAAACAAAAAAATGTCTTGGAAACCTCACATAACAACGTTTGCTAGGGCGGCCTCAAAGAACTGGAAGTTCTGTCCTCCTTTTCTCTGTTTGCTTCGCTAAAAGGGCCCCCCCCCCCCTTGTATGGGGTACTGCTCTCATATCTGGGGGGGGGCTCTGGTTTCACCAGCTTTTGGACAGGGTCGAGTCAACGGCAAAAAGCCTCATAAACTGTTCTTACTTCCCAGTTCACTTGACCCTCTATCTTTGCGAGAGGCGATGTTGGTGCTTTATCTCAATCCTATAAGTTTTCACTAGCGGCAGGTGCTCGAGGGAACTTATCACTCGCGTACCACCACCTTTACGACGCCTTCGTAGCACAATAGGTGCTGTATCTGCGCACGAGTATTGTGCTGACATTGGTAACTCCAGGCTAGTTTGCTGTGGTGCTTCCTTCTTTCCCACCCCCTCTGTTTTGTGGAATTCTCTTCCATCTTCTGTATTTCCTACTGAATTTAATCTCCTCACTTTAAAGCCTGCGTCTGTGCTCATATGCGTAATTTGCGCTAGAGAGTGAACTTTTGAGAGTACTACACCCCTCCTTGAATAGGGCTCTGCCCGTGAGTGGTGGTGACAACTGTAAAAAAAATCCTTGAATGGGCAGATATGTGGCAAATGAACTGAATCTCCTATTCCCCCCATCCAAAACATCATTCAGATTATCCCAGAAAATCGTACTCTTTTCAACATTACCCTCAGATGGATCATATGTCGCAACCACACAAATTTTTACCTTTTCAAACTTAAATTTAACCTTTAGACTTCTAGTACTCACACACACAAAATCTACCATAGCTCTCTACCACAACTCACTCATCAGAATTGCAACTCCTTCTCTCCCCCTCTCATTCCTTTCCACACCAGCACACACACATTTCACACCACACCACTCATTTTCACCGTTTCCTTTCATCTTTGTTTCAGTCACAGCGAGCAAATCAAATTTGCCCTTTCTAAATACACCCATCACCTCTCTCCTCATCTCCTCAACATTTATTCCTCTGACATTTCATATACAGATACGATTCAAACATTTTCGCCGAAGGATAGAAGGGCGCTTACTACGATCGACCTTCTCCGGGGGCATGCAGCCTAGCATTCCTGGTAAAAGGTAAGTGGTAGTAGACGTCAACCCGCTATACCATCCTCTAGTCACCTTCACCATTACGCAGGACATACGATGGGCAATTTTTCTCCTACGTATGGAGTATAACAGATGGGGATGTCTGTAAGATGTTGTCTAGAAGAGGTGTGGATATAAGTGTGTGTATATGATATGTTGTCTGGAGGATGAGTGTAGATATGAACGCAAAACAGAAAGGCGAACCATTAGGCACTGGAATATCATGGGAGTACATCCATAGAATATATATATATATATATATATATAT
>JABUQX010137966.1:27500-30000 GCA_015478945.1 Trachelipus rathkii | reverse complement strand
TCAATCATGTTTGAATAATCATCTGCATTAAAGTTTAGTGTTTTAGGCAGTTCAAAAACTCTTGCATTGGAATTCCTTGCTCTTGCTTGAATAATTTGTTGAACACCTAAATCTCTTATCTCTTTTCTTGTGTCCGCTAACATTGCAAGTAATACATTCTCAGGATGAGCAAAGTATGAGTTGTTTTTTAGTACACGCTCCATAATCATAGCATATTTTTTGTCTTTACGTAGGCACATCAGGTACCAAAAATTACGTGCACCATCAGTTGCCTTTGGATGTGACTTTATCCAAAACCACCCTGGTGCGTAAACTTTCATTATTATATTTATTAGATTTTGAAGAGCTTTCTCGGAAGTTTTGTGGAAACGTATAACTCTGATGAAGGTGCCTGGAGATTTCTTGGCTAATGATGCCGATATATTCCCTGATTTTATACTAATACACATTTCATACAAATATTTTTGGTCAGTGCTAATTTGCTTAACGATATCTTCGGGGATCTTTTCAAGGTTGCTGTTTACAAGTTCAAAATCAACTATCTCCAGCTTATTTACATCTTCTTCAATTTTATTTCCAATGGTACCCTTAGAAGTTTTTATTTTCCTGATGTTTATTCAATTTTACTCCAATGGTTTCTTAAAAGATTTTGGTCCTGATGTTTGTCCATCAATTGCCTCGAATATGTGTCTGAATGGAAGTTCATTTGCATGTAAGAGGCAAATTAACCACTGTATCGGTCTTTCAATATATATTTCAATTATTCTCAAAACTCCAACATCTCTTCCAGAATCAATTAAGAAAGTTATTATATCATCAGTAATACATTGGGCCATGCTAGTATTTCATCAGTATTTTCATATATATTTCAATCATTCTCAAAAACTCTAACTCTTTCAGTGTTAACTGGATTCCCATCTCAAAGAATAGTTTAAGGTAAATCTCACTATTAGGAAAATTAAGAAAGTTATTATTTCATCTGCAATACATCGGGCATTGCCAGAATCTGATGTAACATGAGTCATGTAAATATCATCTGGTTCTTTTACAATAACATAATGTTCTTCCAATTCAGTTCCATCTTTTCTTTTAGTTTGATCTTTTCTGCCGTCAAATCCAATGCATTCAATTTGTGTGTTTTCTAATTTCATTCTGATGGCATTCTTTTTGCCAACACGTTTTCTCTTCCTTTCAACTTTTTTCTATCCAACATATTACTTTCGTTCAATACCCCCATATCCTTTAATACTGCATTGACAATGGCAGCAGTGTTCCTATAGCTTATACGAAACTTGTCAGCTGTTATCGCTAAATGTTTATACACAAATCTATTCTTAGAATTTTCCCCAAGTTCAAATTCTGTGAGAAATTCTTCATCATTTCCGCTTTCTTCTATTTCCAATGTCTCTTCTTCCATAACATCAAAGTTTAATCCTGCGTTGGTTGAAGGGACACAAATTTCTACGGCTCGGTTACTTCTACTGCTGCAACCCCTACCCTTGCCTAGACTGATTTACAATAGATTCAACATTTAACCTTTCCAATTTTTCTTGCGTCCTTCTTCTCGCACCTGTTACTGCTTTATCAATTTTCCCAAGTTGATTTTTCCTTTGTTTTTGGCCTACAAAGGATTTCCATTCAATAATAGGTATTCTAATTTTGCATCTACAATCAATTCTTTCAATTTTTTTATCATAACAGTTGCATGTGCAAATGTCAAACATCTTATCATATGATTTTACTTCACTTTCAAACTCATCTTTTCGTCGTCTTTTTCTCTTATCTAGTTTTGAAGCTGATTCTATAAGTCTTTGAACTCTTAAATATATTCCATCAAGTGTTATGGTTGGAAAGGAAAACTTTCTCCAGATGGATTCCACGTCCCTTGCAACAATTCTATAACCATCTTTAGCGGTTACCGAACCTTTCGAAGTTACTTGCTCTCTATTCATAACAAATAGATAATGCCTAACAATATCTGCTTCTGAAGGAATCATCGAAGGCGGAAATTCACTTGGATGTCCAAATATTGAATTGTAAGTTTTACTTCTAGTACACATTATTAATATTAAAAATTTTAAATATACTATTTCATAAATAATAGTATTTGAATATATATATATAATATAATATATTATATATTAATATATATTATATATATATATATATATATATATATATAAGATATATCTAAATAATATTAATATATATAATATATATAATATATTATAAATATATATATGACCTTCACAACCCAATGTCCCACGAAGACCCAAAATTATTTACAATGTGGCCCTACATAAAAAAGGTTAGTCGATCCCTGATATAGACTAGTGGAATTTTCATTTACGTTGATTGCTCCAGAATGCAAATTAAATATAAATATGAATTTGTTGTTAATAGAAGCGCTAGAGAAGAAATAATTATCACTTCTTTTTTCTCAAAATCACCAGTTACCGACAATCAAAATTTTCTGTTCATTATTTTTCCCTTAATAAAA
>JABUQX010137966.1:0-17500 GCA_015478945.1 Trachelipus rathkii | reverse complement strand
CAATCCGGCCCATGTATGAAGTACTTGCTCTCAGATCTGGGGGGGGGCTCTGGTTCACCCGGCTTTTGGACAGCATCGAATCAAAAGCAAAAGGCTTAAAAACTGTTCTCTACTTTGAAGTTCACAGACATGCAATCCAAACGAGGCGATGTTGGTGCTTTATTTCTATCCTATAGGTACCGCAACCGGCAAGTGCTCGAGGAACTTATCACTCCTGTCCCACCACCTTTACGACGCCCTTCGTAGCCACAATAGGTTGCTGTATCATCTGCGCACGAGTATTTGTTTGACATTGGTTAACTCCAGGCTAGTTTGTGTTGGTGCTTCTTTCTTTCCCCACCACCTCTGTTTTGTGGAATTCCTTCCATCTTTGATTTCCTACTGAATTTAATCTCCTCACTTAAAGCCTGCGTTTGTGCTCATATGCGTAATTTGCGCCTAGAGGGTGAACTTTTGAGATTACTACACCCCCTCCTTGAATAGGCTCCGCGCCGTGATGTGGTGACAAACCTGTAAAAAAAATCCTTGAATGGCATGATATGTGGCAAGTGAGCTGAATGCCTATTCCCCCCATTCCAAATCATTATTTCAAATTTCAAGATATCTTATCATTTTCAACATTACCCTCAATGGATCATATGCGCCATCTCCAAACTTATTGCTTACTTTTCATCAACGACCTCCTCAGCTGTACTTCTAACTCCTAATTCTATCCACTCTTATGCCGACGACTCAACTCTCCATTCTTCCACTCGTTTCAAATCTGCTCCCTCTTTTTGCATCTAGAGTGCCTCTCGTCTTCAGCTTTCGATTCTATTCTTGCCGACCTGGATGGGATTTCCGGTGGGGCCACCGCAACCTTGTGAAATTCAACTCTTTGAAAAATCAACTTCTATACATCTCCCTCTCAAAAACACCTCTTCCAACTTTCCTATTTTTTTCGACGGTGCTAACGTCTCATTGTTGACAACTTAAACATTCTTGGTCTGAACCATAAACCAAAAAAATTGCTCTTGGAAACCTCATATACAATGGTTGCTAAGTTGCCTCAAAGAAGCTGGGATTCTGTTCACAGGTTGCGGGAATTTTTTTCTTCTGCACAGTTACTTCCAATTATATAAGGGCCTTATTCGCCCTTGCTGGGTACTGTCTCACATCTGGGGGTTCGGCTCCACCCTTCCATGTGGCATAGAGTGAGCTAAAGTAAGAGACTTATAAAACTGTCCCCTACTTTCAAACTCTCTTAACCCTCTATCTCTCTGCGACGAGAAGTGGGCGCAATATCTCTTTTCTATAGATACTACCGGTAGATGCTCAGGGGAGTTGGCCGCTCGCATTCCACCTCCATTGCGTCGCCTCGTAATACAAGGGGTGCCATGCTCTCGCATGAGTTTTGCGTGAGCATTGAAAATCCCAGACTCGTTCGTTGTGGTGCCTTATTCTTTCCAGCCACTTCTGTTCTGGGAACTCCTTGCCATCTTCTGTTTTTTCCCAACTGTATTTAATCTTCCTTTCTTGTAAAACCCACGTCTGCGCGACACAAGAATTTGCGCTTAGCTTGGGTGGGTTTTCATGCATTTTATTCCTGCCCCCTCCTTTGAAAAGGGAACGGACAAGAAGTGGGGATAATAGAAAAAAAAAAAAAAAAAAAAAAAAAAAAAAAAAAAAAAAACTAGGGTTGGGAAAGGAAAAAAACAAGCTTTTTTTTTCCCGAAAAAAACATTTTTTCATGAAAAAAAACAGCCTGAAAAAAAACAAGTAAAACATTTGTTTTTTTTCGTGTTTTCAAACAAAGGTTTGGAATATTCATGTTTCAACAATTATATTTGCACTTTTAGCAAAATATGCTCTAATTTGGACATTTTTTGGTTCCAATTTCCTACAAGGTGAAAGCCCCCGAGTTTGTGTTCAAAATTTTTATGGGTTTCCATATTTTTATTTTATATTCTGAATTTTTTGATATTCATAAATTTGTTGTGCTTCGATTAATGTTTTCGTACTCTGTTTCACTTCAGTAACCATTTTTATTCATAATATTTTAATCAGAATTTAGAAAATCCCGTGCAAAAATGTCGTGTGACTGTACTTTTTAATAGAGGTTGCAAAGGCCCTCGCATAAAATATAACTTTTGTTGTGTAGACGTTGCAAAACAGTATTTATTGCTCATAATCTAGAACTAGGAAATTCTGAAAATTTGCCAACTGGAGAGAGAGATGATTATGCTAAGGCAGCTAAGCTTAAGAGTCCTGTTACTGCCCCAGCTCCTTCACCACTGTCATTCTCACACGATACTTCATACGACTGAGATATCAGACTTATCAGTTATATCAAAATTAAATGTGGCTGATCACGCTGATGAGCCCAGTGATAATGAGCTTGACAGTAGTCACAGCACAGTAGTCAGTACTCAGTAGTGACTGGGGTCTGGGGAGTGGGGACTAGTGATTAGTGAATCAAGTTGATATTCCAAAGCCAAATATTTAATTTTAGTCATTCACCATCCTCCTTCATTTACAATCTTGGTATAATTTTAATTTCATTATTTTATTATTTCATTTGCATCCCTTAAGTCACTTTTGAGTTTTGTCATTCAGACTCATTCTATAAAAATATAATATACATTAATATTTAAAAGTAAATTATAAATATGATTATATGATACAAATGTAAAATACATAGTTAAATTAGTTAGTAGAAGCCTACAAACAGCAGTCTGCAGGCTAAAACCTACTGTAAATTGTAATGAAAACAATTGATAAAATATAAGAGAAAGGTAGTTCTGCTATTTTATAAATCATAATGGAAAATCAGGAAGGGTAAGTAACTGAAATTGAAAAATGAAAATACTCAAGTGAAAAATCATATTAGCCTCTTTATATTTTTAAAAATACATTTAATGAAAAAAACGAAAAAAACATGAAAAAACATGTTTTTTTCCTGAAAAAACACGATTTGAAAAAACGGTTTTTTTCCCCAACCCTAGTCGCAACCACACAAATTTTGACCTTTTCAAACTTAAATTTAACCTTTAGACTTCTAGTACTCACATACACAAAATCTACCATAGCTCTCTACCACAACTCGCTCATCAGAATTGCAAATCCTTCTATCCCCCTCTCATTCCTTTCCACAGCAACACAAACACATTTCACACCACACCACTCATTTTCACCGTTTCCTTTCATCTTTGTTTCAGTCACAGCGAGCAAATCAAATTGCCCTTTCTAAATACATCCATCACCTCTCTCCTCATCTCCTCAACATTTATTCCTCTGACATTTCATATACAGATACGATTCATACATTTTCGCCGAAGGATAGAAGGGCGCTTACTGCGATCACGACCTTCTCCGAGGCATGCATTAGCATTCCTGGCAAAAGATAAGTGGTAGTAGGCAGCCAACCTAACTGCCACCGTCCCTTAGTCGCCTTCTACGACACGCAGACATACGAGTGGGCAATTTTTTCTCCCTTACACGTTATGGATATAAGGATAGGAGTCTGTTAAGATTTGTCTAGAAGAAGGGTGTGATATGAAGTATGCTGTATATGATATGGTTGTTGGAGGATTTTGAGTGGATATGAAACGCATAACAGAAAGCGAACCATTAGGCACTGGAATGTCACACATACCATAAGCAAAAGGTATATACGGATAAGAAATATATATATATAGATAATATATATATAATATAATATATATATATAATATAATATATATTTATATATATAATATAATATATATATAATATATATATATATATATATTATTATTATATTGCATTATTATTATTATTATTATTATATTATATTATTTATTATTATTATTATCATTATTATATTATTATTATTAATTATTATATTATCATTATTATATTATTATTATATATATATTATTATTATTATTATTATTATTATTATAATTATTATGATTATTTTAATATTCAAAATTCTTAATATTTTTTCAATTAATCGGCAAAATAATCGGTGAAATTTGATGGTTGACATTTGTTAAAAAAAAATGCCGATTTTTGCCGATGACGATGAACGATTTAATCGTCCCATTCAGCTAATATATATATATATATATATATAATATATATATATATAATATATATATATATATATATATATATATATTATATATATATATATATATAATATATATATATATATATATATATATATATAGATATAGTTATTATTAATCAGATGTACATACCACATATTAAAGGCTATTTAATCACTTTAAATTTTGTTTAATTGTACTACAGAACGCTAAGTTACTTGATACTATTACCGTATTATATATATATATATATATATTACTATATATATATATATAATATATAATATATATATTATATATATATATATATATATAATATATAATACGGATATAATAGTCATGATATAGCAGCATAACGCAAGTAATTAGGTAATATATTTAAATTTATATTATTTAAGCTTCAAACATTGTCACCAGTCACAGCCATAATCTGCGACTCTGGAAGTTAGCTCCATAAAGTTCAAACTCAATAGCTGTAACCTGAAAACTAGGTGATTGGTTTCATAGTCTAAGCATGATAGTACTGATTTTCACAAATTGACTAACGGAGAACAGCAGCATCTAAAACTTAAAGCTTGCAGTCAGTCACAGTCCTGCAATTTAAACTGCAGACTGTGTAAGTCCGTAACTGACTTGATTTTTTATTGTTACTGAAACAAAACTTAGTCTAAAATTAATCAGTAATTGTAGCATTTATTCCAATTGACTGAAATCCGTAAATTAATTTTTCACTATGGTTCACATTTTTCTCTTAACTTCTAATGAAGATAATTCCATAATTAAAAATATTAAATAATTGAGGTACTATAATTAAATTATAATTTACATTTTCAGATTATAAAAATCCAATTTTCATGATTTTGGCAAATAGATAAAATCGTGATAATAGATTGTTTATAAATATATATATATATAGTATATATAATATAATATATAATATATATGTGTTATATTTTTATAATATATATAATATATATATATATAATATATATATATACTATATAATATATATATAATATATATAATATATATATAATAGGACATTTATAAGTGGTTGACTCCGTTAATATTAGGTTAGGTTAATAGGTTAAGTTTTTTAGGTTAGGTTAAGTTAGGTAGGTTAAAGTTAGTTAGGTTTAGGTTAGTTTAACCCAAAAATTTAATTGTATTTACCTAAAAAGTTATAATAAATAACGATAATTTAATTATTGATTTCGCTCCTGGAGTCAGACCACTATAAATAGCCATTATATATATATATATATATATATATACTATAATATATATATATATATATATATATATATATATATATATAATAAGATATATATATATTATATATAATATAATATTATATATATATATTTATATATACCGGTATTATATATATATAATATATAATATATAATATATATATATATATATATAATAATATATATATAATATATATATACTATATAATATATATATTTTCTCCTGGAGTCAATATATATATATATATATATATATATATATCAGCAGCAGCAGAAGCATTTTTATTATTATTGCTGCACCGAAAACACATTTTCCCCCATTTTAACCAGGTGGTGTCAGCTGTGGATTAGCTTTATCACTAAATCCATATTTGTGAACGGGAAGAATTATAAGCGATTGTTGTGTGTTCCCAACCCTATAACAACCATATGTTGAGCTGCCCACTTGTTGAGCCATCATTGATTGAGGCAGATTTCAAGCGTCACGAGTTCATAGTTTTAATTCAAAATCAGATTTCAAATGAGTAATTTCAAACAATAGATGAAAAATTTTAAATATAAATTCTCAAAGAAATCATGTTTCACCATAGAAATAAATTCTTGTGTAATTAAATTATTTAAACGATGAAGCAATTTTCATTTAATGAAATGAAATTTGAAAACTGATCAGAAATATCATTTTCTACTTTCAAAAAGCTTCTCCTCTATAATTTCATGCATTAACCACATGCAGCTTAGAAAAGCCTTCTCATGACCGATTGAATTAGCTCTTGTAGCCTTTTCTACTCTTTCTTATCTTGTACTTTTCTTTTGATTTTCTACATTTCTGTTTGTTATACCATCATATATATATATATATATATACAATGGTATATATATAATATATATATATATATATATATATATAATATATATATTATACATATCTTTATATATATATATATATATATATATATATATATATATATATATATATATACCTGCTGGCTTAAGAAAAAAGAAATATATGGTAAAAACCCGTAAACGTATTTTCACCATGCTGGATTCGATCCTGGACCCTTGCAGATGAGCGTGCATGCGTTTGACCGCTGCGCCACGATGAGCTAGAAGAAGAACACGGCAATACTTCTCGTGATGAATGAATAAAATTCATTCGCGGTATCCGATCGAAATAGCCTTGACTTCCTCCGCTCACACTTGGGCGAAGGGTCAATCAGGGTACCGCGCATGTGGTGAGGAATTCTAAAACTTTTCAGCATAACAAGCCACGCTAAATGCTGCAACCAGCAATAATTCATAGTTAATTTAAAAAAAACCTAAACGTATTTTCACCATGCTTTGAGTTCGATCCACCGCGGACCCTTGCAGATGAGCATGCACCTGTTTGACCGCTGTGCTACGATAAGTAAAAGAAGAACCCGGCAATACTTCTCGTGATGAATGAATAAATAAATGAGTGTGAGCGGGAGGGAGTTCGGCATATTCCTGATCGATATTAGTGAATGAATTTATTCATTCTTATCACGAAAGTATTGGAGGTTCTTCTTTTGGCTTTCGTATTTAATACGCTGGTCAAGCGCACGCTTCATCTGCAAGGGTCCTTTATCATGGTGAATACGTTTAGAAATTTTAACTTACTAAAACTGATTACGGGACCTAATCTCACCTGCTATATATAGCAACAACAGCCGCGCCATCGCCAGCCATCAATCGCCTGCTGACAGGCCGCCGCAGCGTCACGCCCGCTTAGCCAGCCATGCTGCGCAACGCGCCGCTGCGCTTCGCGCCGGCCTCAGTGGCTCGTTCGCTGCTGGTGAAACTGAAAGCAATTGATATGCCTGCTATGCATTTATGTATGTATATGTATTTATGTAATAATATATATATATATCATATATGTATATATCAATAATACCAACATAATATATATGTATATGTAATAATATATATACTAACTCAACTCATATATATATATGTATATATGTTATCAAATAAATGTAATAATATATATTAGAATATAACCATATATATATATGTATATATGTATGTATATGTAATAATAGCAACTGTATGTAACTCTACGCTGTAACCTTCTTCATAACAATAATATGTAGCAATAACCAGCAACATGCTGTATTTATATTATATATGCTCAGCAGCAACAACAGCCTTAGCAACTGTATGTATATTTGCTGCTCTTCATAGCTAGCTAATATTGTACAACAACAACATGTGGCCATATGCATAGTATGTGTTTCATGAAACCATATGTATGTAATAATAATAATGTAGCTAATAATATATATCTTCTATATCTAATATAATAATGCCAACATAATAACAATATGTAGTAATAGCATATAATAACCTTTCAATAATATACCAACAACATGTCTTTCAACAACCAGCAGCCAATAATATATGCCTATTGCCGATGTTGTAGTAGCATATATGACGACAGCAATAGCAACCAATAATAATATCATACCATATAGTAACCAATAATAACCAACAGCCAGCAACCATATGTATATACCAACAACAACAACAATATAATATATATATTTATAATATATATAATAATAATATAATATGTACCAACATATGTAATATGCTGTAACAATAATATATATATATATATATATATATATATAAAAGGGAAGTAGGATGGATTGTTTATGTTTAGTGATATTTTAGATAATTAATTTTACAATTTCTTGTATTTATTGATTGCTTATATATATTAATATATTTTATAAATATATAATTTATTATATTCACTTTAAAATATATATTATTTTTTTGGTTCGCTTCTCATGTTCGTACTTACCATAAGATGTTTTAAACTTAGATTATGATGCGGCAACTCCTTATTTAGATAATTATATTATTTATATTAAAACAAAATTTATTTTCGTTTCATTTATGAGTGTTTAAACTTATTGTTGACCCGAGAGATTTGAGTTAATAGACTGATTTAGCATAAATCTTTAGATTTTTATTCCGCGATATTCTTATTATGATGATGTTTGTATTCACATGGACGTTAGTTAGTAACTATGAAAGCATTTAAAATTTAAAATTTGAAGATTGAAAGAAAGACTGGGTGAAATTCTCCAGGTCTGGAATCTGTTGTTGGTTTGAAGTTGATCTCGAGTCAAGGTTTGTTTTTTTTTGGGGGAGCTTTGAGGATGGTTCAAGAGTAAAGCATCCGGTACGTTGATTCTCAGTTGCTAACATGCAGTGGTTCAACCCCAGATGCGTCATGTTTTCTTTTACTGTATATATATATATATATATATATAGCATAATATATATATATATATATATATATATATATATATACTATATACTATATTATATAACTATATCTATATATATATATAATAATATATACATATATAGCACCAACATATATAACATAACAGCTTAACATATATATATACTATATATATATATATATATATATATTTATATTTATATATAACACTACCTATAATTTTTCAGGTTAAGTCAAGAAAAATATGACACATGATGAAATGTGAAGTATATAACAACATATATATATTAACCTTAATATATATATATATATATATATATATATATAATAACAACATATATATATAACAACATATATATATATATATGCTATATGCTGCTATATAACAACCCTATGCTGCTTAGTATATATGTAGCAACCAGCAGCAGCAACATATGCTGCTGCTGCTTATAACCAACAACCATCATAACAACAACCAACATATATAACAATATATATAACAATATATATACTATATACTATATATATATATAAACTTTATACTTATCGCCATGACCTATATATATATATATATATATATATATAACATATATATATATATATATATATATATATATATATATATATATATATATATATATATATATATAACCGTTAGCTGGGTTGGGGTCCCGCTACCACTTATGCCCTAGAAATGCTCGTACATGAATCGGATTATGGTGAATGTTTGCGCCTATCCCTAGTTTTTGGGGAACCAAAGGACGAAAACATTTATATATATATATATATATATATATATATATATATATATATATAATATATATATATATTCTTATATATATATATATATATATATAATATATATATATATACATTTATATATATATATATCAGTGGCTGCTCGTGGTCAAAATCTTAGTGTTAAAAATCAAGGTATATATATATATATAATAATAATATATATATATATATATAATATATATATATATATATATATATATATATATATATATATATAATAACAACAATATATATATATATATATATATATAATAATATATATGTATATGAAAATTGATATTTTTGGTACTTACATTTATTTATAAAGAAGATCAAATTTTCTTCCTTCCTGTTTCATATATAAATCACTGACTGTATTACACATATTTTTACATGTTTGAATTTTAATATGGCCTACAACACTCAGGAAAGAATTTTTAATGAAACAAATCGAATACGAATCCAATATACCCGTATTTATAAATCTAATAGCTCAATATTATTAAAAACACACAAAATCAGTAATAAATAATATGAAAAGCGTATTATTATCAATTAGAACTTCACACACAATCTTTATTATTAATAACATGAAAATATAACAACTGATCTGAGGCAGAGGCAACGTATATCGTAGCCGAGAAAGAATTTGAGTCAAACGCGTTTTCATCGACTCTCACGTTGAGTCAATAATTATATAAATGGATTATGCATTACATAAGTCGATATAAGAGATGATCAAGTTAGCATAAAATAATTATTAATTAGTTAATTATTATAATTATGTTATTAATAATATTATTATTATTTCTTGCTAATGCAATTTAAATGGGGATTATTTAAAAAAAAATGACTGATACTGACTCGTCGGAGTAACATCCAAAGTTGCGCTGCATAAGGAACTATTTTTTTGACTCCGAGAATTAACAATTGACACCGATCGTTACTATTGAGAAAAGGAATCAGTAGAAATTGATATGAAATCTTAGGATTAGACTTCGAACGAAATCCATTATATATATATATATATATATATATATATATAAATAAATATATATATATAGCAGCATATATATATCTATATATATATATATATATTTATATATATATGTCGAACAGAGATATAACTCTTTCACTATCGACGCACTTTCTATATATATATATATATATATATATATGTATATATATATATATATATTCTCTGCTCTACTGCTCCTTCATAATATATATATAATATATATGTATGGGTCAATCCATTTTTTCCGTACCGCTGATGGCCGGGCGCTCGATAATTTTGAAGAAACTTTTATATTTTGCATGGCATTAATGTTATCCCTGGAAAACCACCATTCGTTTTTGTAGATTTACTCTGGTTGTAACAGGGTGAGCAAAATGTTTGACCAGGTGGGGCAAAATTTATCACTTAATAGGGTAACATTTTAAGTCATATCTCCATATTGTTAATTCTTACCAAATTTCATAGAGTGATTTGTTAGGGATACTTTAAGGTACATTTGGCCTTTCCTGTTTTTTTTTGGGAAAATAATATTTCACCATGAAAATGAATCCGAAAAATTGTGTTAAAAATCGAAGAAATTTCCATTTTCGTGGGTGTATTATTAAAAGAAGGAAATAATTTAACGATATAAAATTTTGTGTGATGATACATACTAAAGTATGGTTTAACTTAAATCTTATTTGAAGTTTAGTAAATATTTTAAAAAAAAATTACAGGGTGTCCAAAAATCAATTTTTCGGAAAATCGGTAACTTTGAACCTTAATATCTCTGATGGGGTAAGTGCTAAAAATCTGAAATTTTCATACATTATACTACTACCATAGATGTTCCTTCACCTGCAATATTGACTTTGGTATTTGCTTGTTTTAAGAAATACAGCCATTCAAAAATGCCAAAAAAAAATTTTTTTTTTTAAGTTGTGTTATGATAGCATACGTAGGCCTACTCGTAATATAAAGTACCTATATTGTTAAAGTGTGTAAATATTATTATTATTATAAGAAATTATTAAAATTTATTGTCATAATTCTTTTTTTTTCAATTTTTATTTAGCATAAAACAATGAAAATAAAATTCATAATTTTGGAAAAAATTCACGTTTGGAAAATGTCAATAAAATATAACTTAGACTTGTGTTTTTCTATCCAAATTAATACTATAACATTATTAAAATCTACTTAACATTTAAATTATAATTAAAATTAGTTTGGACAAGCACAAATGTAATAATATTTAATGACAGTTTTTTCCTAAACCAATGACTGGTTTTCCCAAAATTAAATTTTTTGAAAATGGAATTTTTAAAAAATATTTTAAAAATATTTATTTCGATATTTTTATTATTTTCATTATTCTATAACATTAAGGAAACTCCAAATGTGAGAAAAACTATTAAGTAAAGATGTAACTTAAAATTTCGATTTTCATGATTCATTAAAAAAAAACGGCGATTTTTGATGATTTTTCCCCATTTTACGGTACCTTGTATAATAATAATATATATATATATATATATATACTATATATATATATATATATAGCATATATATATATAACCTTCCAACTGCTGTCTGCTGCTTACTTGTATCTTCTTGCTGTAACCAGCAATAACTAACCTTAGCACCAGCAACTTCTTCTGCTATATATATCAGGCGCATTGGGCAATAACGGGAGCTGCCACCTACCCACCCGAACGGGCTTATACAAAAAACCCGAGGCAAAATGCGGGCAAAAATGAAAGGCGGGTGTTTATAAAAAGTATAACGTAGATTGATATAATTATTAAGAACCGAGATAAAAGAACAGAATTATTACATATATTTACACTGTAATTACAGTATTATGGCAAGAATTTTTTTTGTGAAGATTACTACATTTGTATAACTAATTAATTAATTTATAGTTTCTTTAATTTGTAAAAACCATTTAAAAACAATTATTTTTCTAGTTAAATGAAAAATGTAATATTTAAGATAATAGGGGTGATAAAAGAAAAATATTGATAAAAATTACAATTTTAATATTATTCAATGCTTGGCCTAACTAAGTTTGCCTGATTTGTTTCTGTTTACATTTTTAGGAGAAACCGAGAAACAGCTGTTTTCCTTCTTCTTCACACACAAACACACTCACAAAGCCACAAACACACATTATAATTTATATATATATATATATATATATATATATATATATAATAAAATGGATACATTTGTGTACCGTATATATATATATATATATATATATATATATATATATACTAGTATACTCGCTGTAGCAACCAACATATGTAATAACTATTATAGTAATAACAGCCATGCTGTAATAATAAATATGTAACATTATATATATACTATATTCCTTTGCACTGCTCTCTTCTTCTTGTATATTGTAATATATATGTATGTATACCAGTATATATAACAATAGCCAGCAATATGTAATAATAGTAGCCATGCCAGCACCAACTAATAATAACCAGTAATAACCAATAGCCAGTAGCAACAACCAATAACATAATAACAATAATATATATATATAACTATATATATTTTTAATACATGTATATGTATATATATATAATATATAACAACCAATATATATATATATATAATATAGTATATAATATATATATAACACCAATAACTACAACAAACAAAAAGGCGAGTGGGCGGATGATTGATTATTGGATGGGCCGGATACCGGATATCCGGCTGGAAGTTAACCGGATATCCGGCCGGATACCGGATAGTGAATTAGCCGGATACCGGATATCCGGCAGTCTGTTATATAGCGTCGGGCGGGGTGACTAAATAAAATTTTTTTTTTATTTTTGCTCATCGTGGTAGTACTACAAGTTTTATTTAGATTATCTTTAATTCTAGAGAGTTTTTATATTTTTAAAAAATATAATAAATTAGTGTATAAAATGTCCTTAAATAGAATTTCACATTTGAAAAATGCGAGTTTTTTTTAACTTTGTTTTAAATGAAAAGTTATGGACAGATTTTAATTATATATTTTTTCAGTGTATACAGTTGAGTATGTTAGCTTTAAACTGGCAAACTAAATTTTTGTTCCAAACAGTGCATAGTGGTTAAATCGCTGGGCCTAACTTGGCCCGATTCATCCCCCCAATAAAAATTGATGATGGGGTGAATTGGGCCACCATTGTTATTCTTATTTTATGTAGCCCATTATTATTTTTATTACGTATAGCTAATTTAAATATAATAAACAGTTACTTATATTAAGTAAAAATTAAAATAAAAAATGAAATTTATATGGAAAATATGAATTCAAAAAAGTGTCAAAATTTGTCCCACGAATGGGGTGAATTGGAAATTTACATTTTTATTCTTATTTTGTTATCATTATTGAAATTTTAATTACTTATTACTAATTTTAATATAATAAACAATTACTATTTTAAGTGAAAATTAAAATATAAAATTGAATTTATACATAAGAGAATTTAAAAGATGGCCCAATTCACCCCATACAATGGTGGTCCGATTCACCTCTTTAAACTGAGTCTAAATTATCTTTATTTAAACTTTAATAAAACTATGATTATTAGAATTACATTATTTTTTTTGTGTTTATGACCTACTATAGGGCCTTGATTTTCAAAAAAAAATAATTGTATTAGGGGAAGTGGGGAGACGAAGTTATGCCTAAAGTGGTCCGAGTCACCGCCCGACGCTATATCGGGTTATATATATATATATATATATATATATATATATATATATAACAACAATATATAACTTTATATTCTTGCTATTATAACCTTATATATATATATACCATATATATATATATATATATATATATATATATATAACTCTATATATATATATATATACTATATATATTTATATATATGTATTAACCCTTTGACTAACACAGTGGTAATGAAAAGGGGTAATTACTTTATTTTTATTTCTAAGACTAGTTAAATCAGGTAGTAAATAATAGTATCAATGTTAAGAGTTAACACAATGGGCCAGTTTACAGTTATTAATAATATTGGTGAAGGTTAACATCACAATTTTTATAATCAAAACACAATTTTCCGGCCTTTTAACGAGCCGAAGCTAATGCGACTTCTCTTCTTGTAACTTGAAGCCTTACTCCCCTTGCCTTCTCTCAAATGCCAGGCGTTTCTCGGGCAGCATTTTGCAGCGACTCATTTTTACGTCTACAACAACGGAGTCATTCGGTAGAGTCGTTAAATATTTTTCTTACATAATAAAATAATAATTAAAATTTAATGTACGGATGCATATATCAAGTATACATAGTTATTATATATAGTAAGGGTAGAGAAACCTACCCTTTTTTTTTGAGTAGTAATTTTGTTACTGTTGAAATTCAAAATTTTATTTCTACAATACTATTAAAACAAAACATATATAAACAGACCTTATTAATTTTACAATATCCAATACAATAATGATTTCGTTTCAATAACCTCTATTACAGAACGTAAGACCGCCTTAATTTAAGAAGATAAAATTATTCCATTAAATTGAGACAAGATAAGGGTAAGAGTGAATTTCGTATTTGATGGGAGGAGCCAGAAGCTTCATTATCTATTGAAACATTACGAAGCGTATCGGGATCAATCATGTAATTATAATTAAAGTCAATAATGAACCCATATTTCTCTAAAAAAGCCATACCCAAAATATTAAAACTAATTTCGGCAGTGAATGCCCATAATTCAAATTGTCTTCCAAGCCCGATGTCGATCTTAATTAATCTCTTATTATAAATAGATATCAATGTCCCGTTAGCCGCAGTCACAGAACCAATTATACCACCACTCCTATCAGCATCTGAGGGTCGTATTAAATTTAAAGAACTTCCCCAATCTAGTAAATAATTATTCATACTTCTTCTATCAGTAACGGAATAAAATTTCATAAAAATCGCTCTTTTTGTAGCCATCGCAGTTGAAACATTAACACAATTTTTCTTTAAAAATGTTATATCCCTTTCACTCCCGAAATTTATATAGTGAACATCATCATAATCGTCGCTATCATCATCATTATTATTATTATTATTATTGTTATTATTATTATTACTTTCGCTTTTATTATTACTATCATTATTATTATTATTATGTGTGTGTGTGTGTTTATTATTTTTTATTATTATTATTATTATTTTTATTATTATTATTATTATTATTTTTATTATTATTATTATTATTATTATTATTAGCAGAATAGTAATTCAATGCTCTACTTTCTTCCTCGATTCGCTCCTGGGAGCTTAAGTCACAAGTGCTACGATACTCTTCCCCCCGCAATTCATTCATTTCAGTATTTTTAAACATCCCGTTTTCTACATCTTTTTTTAAACTACCCTCTTCCGCATGCGTCGAGCTACGTACTAAAACAAAATCAGACTCGGCCTCCGTGCTTTCAACCGCTCCATCTGGGGGATGATCTGATTCAACTGGAGGGATAACCCCTCCCCCATCAGAGACACTTTCTGTGATAGCTGCTATGGTCTGATCATTAACACCCTCGTCCCCAACTTCGTTATTGTAATTAAGAGTTCTACTACTAGCATGCTCATTATTACAGTCAATATTTCTAACATATTTATACCTATTATTATAATATGCGTTTCTATTATAATTATTATAAATACCATTATGATTCACATTTCTATTATTATAATTATTATCAGAGTTGATAGATCTAGTCCATTTATAAACATTATTATGGTTAATCCCTCTATTTCGCCCATAATTATAATCATTAAAAGTACCCATTTTGTAGCAGGCATTTCTAAAATTGTTAGCGTAATACTTTCTTCTTCGATGGAAGACATTCTGCTCTCCCCCCGGATATTTCGGATAACCCCCATAAGTAAACCCCCCAAAATTCCTATACCGAATACCAGCAAAATGTCTGTAATTATGGCTATAATTCCTACCGTTATTATGCTTATTATTATTATTATTATAATAATAACAATATCTTCCATTATTATAATTATTACTATGACTATCATTATAATGATCATTGTAAAAATTATTTCTACTAAAATTATTATGATTATTATTATAAAACCATTTTCTACTATTACAGTTATTATTGTGACTATTATTATAATGATTATTGTAAAAGTTATTTCTAAAATTGTTACCTCTAATATTAAAATTTTTCCGTCTAAAGTAAGTATTTCGCCGCGTGTTTATTCCCCCTTGGCTTATCGAAGCCATTGGGGAGTCTAAGCGTTTCCCTGCCTTGAATTTTGACTGTCATTGTTGATTATAGAGTTTCTTCTCGCATATTGTCTTCATTAGATTTGTGATTGTTCCAATTAGAGAAATCATTTCTTCCGTGTTTTTTCTTTGTATAGCTATCAAGCGATCTATCTCGCTTTCGTGGGTTGAAGACTCTCCTTGTCCGTTTTGAGAAAGGTTGTCTGCCTCCCTTGTTCCCCCATTCTGGAGAAATTCGTGAGGGACAGGAGGGTTGGGGCTTGAGATTTCAGGGCAAGTTACAAGAGTCATTTTGCTTCCTTGTTTCAAATTTGGGTGAAACTTCTTAAAGTTGGGCAAATTTTAACGGTTTTTCTTTTTTCGTTTAGGGGAAAGTTTTTAAGCCTATTGCGATAGAGTTTCTTATTTCACTGCTTTTCCGGGGAATTGAACTGTTTTTTGTATGTTTTTGTGTGGTTTGTGTTTTGAATTGGCACTTTTTTTCACTTCACTGTCTTAATTAGGCACTGTTTAAATTAATTCACTGTTTGACACTCTTCAGATCAGTTAGGTATGGGAGTTCGTCACTCTAAAGGGGCACCATTTCTTTGTATTAACCCTTTGACGAGTTAACACAGTGGTAATGAAAAGGGGTAATTACTTTTTATTTTTTATTTCTAAGACTAGTTAAATCAGGTAGTAAATAATAGTATCAATGTTAAGAGTTAACACAATGGGCCAGTTTACAGTTATTAATAATATTGGTGAAGGTTAACATCACAATTTTTATAATCAAAACACAATCTTCCGGCCTTTTTACAAGCCGAAGCTTAAAAATGCGACCTCTCTTCTTGTAACAATGAGGTCTTACT
>JABUQX010137965.1:15000-23289 GCA_015478945.1 Trachelipus rathkii | reverse complement strand
AAGGTAATAGGACATTTCATTATATTGTACATTTATCATTGATTTATGTTTTCTTATAAAGCCGCTTCATATATATATATATATATATATATATATATATATATATATATATATATGTAGCAACTATATATATATATATATATATATATATATATATATATATATATATATATATATATATATATATATATATATATATATATATATATATATATATAGAGAAGAGAGGAGAGAGAGAGAGAGAGTGAGGGAGATTTTAATTGACGAAGCAACATATTTTATTAAATTTCACTAGGATTTTTGCAAAACTCAGACTGACCGATCAGTGTCACCATCGGCCAAATCATGATCTAGAACTCTTGAGGAGGATTATGTGGTCTTAGGTAAATGGTCGTTCTAAATATGCAGAATTTTCCAGTTCTCATAATCTACTTATGCGTTTAAAATCGATGCTAGTCTTCACAATTATTTCTTTGAAAATGATGAACCTCCAACTTCCTTGTCTTGACAAGACTACATTTCAATTTTCTTGACGACTATATATTTATATATATATATATATATATATATATATATATATATATATATATATATATATATATATATATATATATATATATATATATATATATATATCTATATATATATATATATATATATATATATATATATAAATATATATATATATATATATATATATATATATATATATATATATATAACTCTTTCTTTCTCTTCTCTATATATATATAATATGTAATATGTAATAATATATAATAATAATAATAATAATAATATATATATGTATTATAATATATATATGTAATAATATAATATGTAATAATAATAATAATAATATAATAATAAATAACAATATAATAATAATATATATAATAATATATAATAATATATATATATATATATAATAATAATATATATATAATAATAATATATAACTATACATATTTATAATAATAATAAAAATAATAATAATATATAAACTTTAGATATATTTTATAATAATATATATGTAATAATAACTTCATAATATAATAATAATAATAATAATATATATATATATTATATATAATAATAATAATATATATGTATATATATATAATATAATATATATATTTGACAACCTAATACTATATATTAATATAATATATATATATAATATATAATCATATTCATATAAGAGGTTAGGGAGCAAATTTCTTTGCACAAAATACTTTTATTTGATCACAAATTTTTGTTTTCTATTTAGAAGTCCAAAGGTTATGAACGTTAAATAAAATTGATTGTTTGGTCGACAAATTCCGAGATTTCTCTCAGAAAAGGCCAAACAAAATGTGACGTTTCCATAGCAACTCAGATTTTTCTCTTGGAATTTCATATCATTATACTATATATACAGTATATATAAGTATATATATATATATATATATATATATATATATATATATATATATATATATATATATATATATATATATATATATATATATATATATATATATATATATATATATATATTGTTATGGAATCACTTAAGAAGAGGAGGAAAGGAACAAACGAAGGAACAAACAAAGGTAAGAACAGGTAATTTGTTGCGGATAGGAATTAGATTGCGTCGACATCTCAAGGAAGGAACAATGGTTGGAAAGAAACCTTAAGTCACATTTAAATGGAAATAGAAGGCCCCGAAAAGATTCGGAGTTGGTTAAGGAGAACTTGAAATCGAAGTTGAAATAATGTCAGAAATAAAAGTGACGTGCTACGTGATGATGAAATGTAGTAAGCGACAACTTGGGATTTTTGTACGTCAACTAGAAGTTGATGATGGGATGTTCCTGTTTCCAGACGATTTGGGTGGAGTAAGTCTTCGATTGAAATTACTGAAACTAACGCATGAAGCCGATGTGTACTCAGAATGGCACTTACATGGGGTATCGAATTAGTAAGTGTTGACTAGTGTCGAATCAAAGTCCCACCTAGAAGGTTGGCTTTATATAAAGTGTACTTTGCCTTGTGAGTAAGTTCATATTTTTCCCGATTTTGCAAATCTTTATTAAATTGAATTAGTGACTTAGAAAATGATACTTAATTTATTTATGAATTAATGACTAAAAGAATGATATTTAATTTATTTATGTGACAGTGACATTTACTATTGTTCTTAAAATATATGGGATTGCAAAACATTTTATGATGCATTTTTTAGTTTTGACCTTTTTAAACAATACGCGATCGTTCTTAAAATATTTTTCAGTGCTTGGTGGATTGAGACTTTCTTCGCATATAAATGGTTTCTTGAATTGTGCTTAAGTCGCCTTGGACTGGAATTAGAAATCCTTGCAGAAGTGAGATTTCTTGAACATTTTCTAACATATAACCTATGTAAAACTATATGAATATTTATTTCCGTGCCGAAAGGGAAAGTGAGTGACGCGCATGTATATATCGATTTAATGTAATTATTATGATATTGATTTTAGTTATTTTAAAATTCTTTTATGCATTAATTAAATTTATTATAGAGATTATATTTATGAATCTCCGTATATTCAAAGAACGCCATAGTTCAAGCACGTCCACCAGAAATGTTCCTGACGAGACAAACTTTGTCCCGTCAAACGCGCGTAATGATGTCCGGTCTCCGCTCTGGGCACCATCCCTCCCTTCAAGAGTGCAAATGTAAAGTCAATAAAACACTCTCGTTCACTGTTAAACTGTTTTCCAAGACTAACGACGACACAGGACATCTTTTGCAAGATTGCCATGACTTATCGAACATTCAGAAGCAACTTCAACACGTTTTTTCTAATGGATCTCTGTGTACACCATACAGTGTGTCACAATATCTCGAGATAGTCCGTTGCTCGTAGGAGATTATCTGGAGACGAGAAAGAAAAGTATATATATATATATATATATATATATATATATATATATATATATATATATATATATATATATATATATTATATATACATCAACAATATTATATATATATATATATATATATATATATATATATATATATATATATATATATATATATATATATATATATATATATATATATATATATACCTTGTAACATATGTAGAATAAACTTAATAATACACATAATTATATATTGCAATCTCTAATATAATAATATATAATAATAATAGTTAATAGCTAAATAACAATAATATAATAATAATAATAATAATATAATATAATATATATATATATATATATGCCATTAATAATAATATTAATATAAATAATATATGTAATAATAATAATAATAATAATAATAATAATAATAATATGTAATATATAATAATAATATATGTATATAAATAATAATATAATAATAATATAATAATAATATAATATATCATATATATATAACATTATAATAATAATAATATATAATATGTAATAATAATAATAATAATATATATATATATATATAATAATCATGCAAAAATATGATATAATAGCAATCTATTTATATATAATATATATATAATAATAATATGTATGCTGTATAGTTAGAATAATATATAATAATAATAATATATAACAATAATATAGATATATATATATATATATATATATATATATATATATATATATATATATATATATACCTATTATATATATATATATATATATATATAGTATTCTGGTTCATAATTTGAATAGATGTGAAAGATATAGAGTGATTTGCTTATCACCTGGGCAAAGTACCCATGACCAGTGAAGATAGATTGTTCTTCTTCTTCTTCTTCTTCTTCTTCATTTCTTCTTCAATATATGAAAAATTCATATAATAAAAACTAATGCAAGACTAGCTTTTTCCTATACATATTACAATTCAAACTGCAAGATTTTATGCTGATAGGAATAAAAAATACTCATACAACAATAATATTGCTATAAAAATAAAATTACTGTAATAATAAAGCAATTTACAAAAAGAAATAAACAAACAATTGTTTTTTTGTTTTGTTTTTTTTAATATGAAATTTTTAATATTTCATCTCTCTCTCTCTCTCTCTCTCTCTCTCTCTCTCTCTCTCTCTCTCTCTCTCTCTCTCTCTCTCTCTCTCTCTCTCTCTCTCTCTCTCTCTCTCTCTCTCTCTCTCTCTCTCCCTCTCTCTTTTTTTTTTTTTCTGTTTCTCCTTCATATTTTGACGCTTGTTTTCTTCGTGTTTACGATGTTTAAGTAATGAGTATTATGCAAATATACAGCTGCTTCCCCACTTCCCTTTCATAGTAAATAAATAAATGCATAAGCAAAGAAATAATTAAATTTATTAATTAGCAAATGAATAAATATGCATATTGGTGATATTGATTATATATATATATATATATATATATATATATATATATATATATATATATATATATATATATATATATATATATATATATATATATATATATATATTAAATAAATATATATATATTTTTATATATATATATATATATATATATATATATATATATATATATATATATATATATATATATATATATATATATATATATATATATATATATATATATATATATATATATATATATATAGTTACCATATCTCGCCATAGATTTTTAAACTTACCACCACCATTCACGAAAAGGACAATATGAGTGAAGGGGGTCTCAGTCCCTTGCTATCAGTCGAAGAGAATTATGAAATAGTCGCTGTATGACTCAACAACTTCGAAATACGCATCTTCAGTTTTCCTAGAAATTGAAATTTCAAATGTAATTTATTTTATATTTTAATTTTATATATCATTCAAAATTTCAAAATTATTAAATGAAATGTTATAGAAAAAAAATTGATTTTCCCCCATCTCAGATTTTAAATAAAAATAATTTAAAAATAAATACTCAAGTAAATAATATTTAAATAAATAAATAATTCAAACCCAAAGGCAGTCTCTCCTGAAAATATACTCCCTGAAGCACTTATCGAGCTTCTTTCTCAGATTTTCAGTCTTCCCCAATAAACGTTTCAGATTTTATTAATTCTTCTGCAGTCTTCCTTCTGATGCTTCTCTTTTTCGCCTCCCTACTGGTTTCCACAGCATCCACATTCGATGGCGGCCAAATTATATATATATATATATATATATATATATATATATATAAATATATATATATATATATATATATATATATAACATAACTATATATATATATATATATATATATATATAACATATATATATATATATATATATATATATATGGGAAAATTTTATTTAAACATGTGACCCATATACAGGGTGATAATTTGGTGTTTTTATATATTAACGATATTTTATTAATGTCATGTCATATTTTACAGGTTTTTTACAATATAACTTGATTTTATTCCTATTGATAATATTATTGACGCGATAATAAAAATGGCATACATTTGATGTATGAAATGTGAAAACGTAATGCAGCAGAAACTGGACGTCTCTTTGAGAAACATTATCCACACAGGTATCTTCCTGTCAAGAAAACCTTTCAGTGATTGCATGACACATCTAATAGCTACAGGAACATTTAAATAACGAGTGTTAGACGTCGGGGAAAAAGCTGGTAACAGTAGCTGACGAATTTGAACAGAAGAGTATGTCGCGTCGAGTGTGGAAAGTTGTGGAGACATGGCAGTGTGGAGAGTTTTAAAGCTTCAACCGCTTCATACTCAAGATGACGATTATCCTCCAAGAATCCACTTCTGTGCTCGGTTTCTCTAAATGACTGTTGCGGAAGCAAATATTTTGTCCTCTTATTTATTCACTGACGAAGCTTCATTCACTAGAGATGACGTTATTCATATTTCCATTCGCAACACCCATGTATATTTAATGTTAATTTCTGGATAAGTATATTTAGTGACAATTTAATCGGAACATTTTTTCTCGATGTAAGATTAACAGGTGAATCACATGATCACTTCTTGGAAAATCAGATACACAACGTGACACTTTTCGACGCATGTGGTTTAAGCATGATAGTGCCCCGTCCTATTTAACCAAGTTTCTAGAAAATATTTTGATCAAAGATTTAATAATCGTTGGATAGCTCGTACAGGACCTATAGGCCGACCTGCACGATCTCCAGATCTAAATCCGATGGATTTCTGACCGTGAGTTCACATGAAATCAATTGTTTTTTAGCAAATGTTCCTTATGTTGAAATTTTTCGTCAGCGTATACAATATGGCTGGCAACAAATCGGCAAACACCTGCTACTTTTTTAAAGAATACGCCTTTCTATGACAGACGATTGGAAGCTTGCAATCAGGCAGAAGGTGGTCATTTTGGTACTTCCTATAATGATAGTGGAACATGGAAAATGGTATTTTTATGTTAACAAAAACGTTACCTTATGAAAGTATGTTGGTTAGATTTTTTTTTTTTTAAATTTGATTTGTATTTCCATTTCCTTTATTATCAATTTCTATTCTTATATAATTGATATTCTAGCTACTGTCATAAAAAAATCGCCAACATATGGGGTATGGGCCTAGGTGCAAATTAACAAATAAAAATATAAAAATATCAGCATTTTTATTTTAACACATTGTATCTCACAAACTATCGTTTAAGGAAATTCTGTTTATATAAACCTTTTCTATTGTTTAGATGTCCAATGTCCAACTGGGTCCCGCACGTTACGGTACACCTTTATATATATATATATATATATATATATATATATATATATATATATATATATATATATATATATATATATATATATATATATATATATATATATATATATATATATATATATATATATATATATATATATATATAGTGTTTTTCCTCAGGAATCAGTCTAATTCCGAAACTCTTTTTCTCTTTTCACTGATGACCTTCCCACTATTAATTCATCACCGATCAACTCGTATGCCGATGATTTCATCCTTCATTATTACTCCTTTTACTTTGAGTATCATCCAACCCAATAGCGATTAACTAACCCTAGGAGGGTGACCTTGAACAACTAACGTAAAATCTTTCCCAAATTACTATTAGAGAAATGGTAAACATGGTTGTTCCCAATGCCTCAAAAACCCAGTTCCTTCATCTATCTAAGCGATATAATCTTCCACACAACAAAAAATAATTTTTGAAAAAACACAATAAAAATTTTCGTCTGTTCTTGATATTCTTGGTGTTTCTTTTACCGTAATGTTTCTTTAAAATATTTTCAAAACAAGCTTTAAGGGGTTGGGTGTTCTGCAGTGCTTTTGGAATTTCTTCTCGTCACCCCAGTTGCTTGATTTTATAATGGGTGTCGTTGACCATTGAATGAAGTGCGCCTCACATATATTGGGAGTTTCCACTCACTCACGCAGCTCTCCTTTAAAATGTGGAGTCTGGGTAGGACTTTTAGTCTAATTAACCATTTGCTTTCATTAACCTTCCACAGTCTATTTCTGTCCGTCGGAATTTTGCATCACCGTTTTCATAATATTACTATTACAACGAAAACTGCTTTTCTAAACTCTTCACTTGCATACTTCCTCCATTCCTCTCTCTGTCCAACTCTTTCTTTGGCCGTCTAGAAAAACGGAATTTTCACAACTCTGGTGGAGTTGGGAAGGTTTTCAACCTTTTTCCCCACCAGAAGATCTCTCTGTCTGTCTGTCTGTCTGTCTGTCTGTCTGTCTGTCTGTCTGTCTGTCTGTCTGTCTGTCTGTCTGTCTGTCTGTCTGTCTGTCTGTCTGTCTGTCTGTCTGTCTGTCTGTCTGTCTGTCTGTCTCTGTCTGTCTGTCTGTCTGTCTGTCTGTCTGTCTGTCTGTCTGTCTGTCTGTCTGTCTGTCTGTCTGTCTGTCTGTCTCTGTCTGTCTGTCTGTCTGTCTGTCTGTCTGTCTGTCTGTCTGTCTGTCTCTCTCTCTCTCTCTCTCTCTCTCTCTCTCTCTCTCTCTCTCTGCTCTCTCTCTCTCTCTCTCTCTCTCTCTCTCTCTCTCTCTCTCTCTCTCTCTCTCTCTCTCTCTCTCTCTCTCTCTCTCTCTCTCTCTCTCTCTCTCTCTCTCTCTCTCTCTCTCTCTCTCTCTGTCTTTTTGATTGCTTCTTCCTGTCTTCAAGTCTGTCGGTCTGTCTGTCTGTCCTTTTGATTGCTTCTTCCTGTCTGTCTGTCTGTCTGTCTGTCTGTCTGTCTGTCTGTCTGTCTGTCTGTCTGTCTGTCTGTCTGTCTATCTGTCTGTCTGTCTGTCTGTCTGTCTGTCTGTCTGTCTGTCTGTCTGTCCTGTCTCTCTCTTTCTATCTC
>JABUQX010137965.1:5000-7500 GCA_015478945.1 Trachelipus rathkii | reverse complement strand
TATATAGTATATATTATATATATATATATGATATATATATATACTATACCTAATTATTAGTATATTAATTTATAAATATATTATTAATAATATATATATATATATGTATATAGTACTATTAATATATATATATATATAGATATATATATAATATATATATATACTATATATATATAGTATATATATATATTATATATATATATAATATATAATATATTATATATTATATATAATATAAATATATATTATAGTATATACGGTATATATATATGTATATACGGTATATATAATAATAATAATATAGATATATATAAGATATATCTATATATATATATATATAATATATATATATATTATATATTATATCACATATATATATATGTATATGTATATATATATATATATATATATATATATATATATACTATATATTATATATATATAATATAATATAATACGTATATATATATATATATACTATATAATATATATATAATATGAAGTATATAGATATATATATATATATATACTATATATATATATATATATATTATAATATATTAATATATAGATATAATATAATATATATATATAATAGATATATATATATCTATAGATATATCAGTGGCGACTCGTGTATAGGAGCTTGATAGGCAAACAATATAAATATATATATATAATATATATATCTATATATATATAATATATATATATATATTACTATATATAATAATATATATATATATATATATAATATATATATATATATATATAAATATATATATATTATATTATTAATATATATATTATATATATATATATATATATATATATATATAATATATATATTATATATATAAATATATATATATAATATAAATATATATTATAACATACTATATATATATTAGCGACAATGTAAGAGAATGAATGTTTTCAAATATATTGAACACTTACTGTATTCACATATTCTAACATATTGAATTTCATAGGCCTACACACTCGAAAAAGAATTTAGTAATTTTTAATGAAACGTAAATCGAATACGATTCCAATATCCCCGTATTTATAAAACTAACAGATCAATTTTATTAAAAAAACACACAAAATCAGTAATAAATTAATATAATAAAATAATATGAAAAACGATATTATTACTAACTAAAACTCCACACAAAATCATTCCTATTAATAACATGAAAATGGAGCTACTGCTGGTCTGCAGAGGCATGCTACAAAGTCGCCGAGGAAGAGTACTTGACTTCGAGCGTGTTCTTACAGACCTATGGTTTTGAGTCAAATTAATTTTAAATGAAAATTACAATTAAATAAGTTGGGAAAGAGATGATCGAAGTTAGCATAAAATTAGTTGAATGTAAATTAATTATAAGTAGTATTAATAATAGTATTATTATTCATTGCTAATGGCAATTTTAAATGAGATTATTAAAAAAAGTGACTGCTATTGACTCGTCAGGCGCATCCAAAGTTGCCTAGCCTTAGAGAATAAGAAACTATTTTTTTGACTCCGAGAAGTAACAATTTGCCACCGATCGCTACTATTAAAAAAAGAATCGAGTAGAAATTGATGCCGGTATCTTAAAGCTAGCCTTCGAACGAAATCATATACTAATATATATATATATAATACTATATAATATATATATAATTATATATATATATATATTATATATAATAATACTATATATATAATATATATATATATATATATATATATTATATATATATATATTACAGTAATAATATATATATATATACCTATTATATATATATATATACTATATATATATATATTCATATATATATATATATATATATATAAATTAATATATATATATAATATAGTAAATATAATATATATATATTATATATATATATTAGATATATATATATATATGATATATATACTAATATACTATAATATATCTATATATAATATTATACTTATATAAATATATTATATATATATATATATATATATATACATTATATATATAATATATATAATATATATATATATATATATATATATATATATATATATATTATATAATATATATATATATACTATATATATATATAATATATACATATATATACTATATATATAATATATATATATATATATATATATATATATATATATAATATATATATTTAATATATATACCTATATATATATATATATATAAATATCATAGATATATATATATATATATATCATATATACTATATATAATATATATTTATATATAGATATATATAGCCTATATGATATATATTATATATATATTATATATATATTATACTATATATATATATATATATATATATAATATATAATAATATATATATAAATAATCTATATATATAGCCTATGTATATATATAGCCTAGTGTATATACATATAAATATATTAATCTAATAATTATATATATATATACTATATAATATATATATAGACTAATTATTATACTAC
>JABUQX010137964.1:0-12550 GCA_015478945.1 Trachelipus rathkii | reverse complement strand
ATTTATTGAAGTGTCCCGCTGGGGGGTAAACCTGGTCACTGCATTAACTTCAGCCTTCTTTTTAATACAAAAAGTGAGGAATATAGTTCATGTATTAATTTCGAGATCTGTAGACTTAGAACTGAAATCGTTAGTATGAATAGCTTAGTACTAGTAAACGTTTTAAAATAAAGGATTCAAAGCTTGAAATTTATTTACATCACCAAATATATAATAAACTAATTATAAAAGATTTTTTGTAATGCTCCTAATCAAAACAAAATTTTAAACTCTAATTTAATTATGAAATGTTAGTTTATTGCATTTTTTTAAAAATTTCAATGTTTTTGAAATTTAATGTAAAGGACAGAAAAAATATTAAAAATTAATTTAAAGTTTTTATAAACATGCAATGTCGATTTTTTTAAATTATTCTCGGTTAACAGACGATAAGACTCTGAGGAATACAATATATTCATAATTATCTAAAATATCAGAATATAATTTTTTCTCATTTCTTTATTCAGCGCACCAATTTATTTTAACTTTTAAATTATTGAAAATGATATTTGTGTAAGATAAAGGTTATACATATCAAGGAATATATAAAGATTAATCCTCACAATAACCCTGTTCTTTTGTATTATTATTATATTGATATATTTATTATTTTATTTATTTATAGTTCATTCATCGACGTTCTTTTCAATTGAATAAGTATATTTAAGGGTATCCTATTATCTTTTTCTAAATATAATTTATTTATTATATATATTAATATATATTATTATATATATATATTATTATGTAATATTAATTTAATTTAATATTAACGTATCTATTTATAATATTATATTATTATTATTTATTATTATTATTATTATTGTATATATAATTATTATATATTATATTATTATTATTATTATATTTATATTATTATTATTATTATTTATTATTACATTTATTAGTAATATTATTAGTTATTATTTTATTATGTTATTTTTATTATATATATTACTTATTATTATTATTTATTATTATTATTATTATTAGTTATTATTATATATTATAATATTAATATTATTATTATTATATTATATTATTATGGATTATATTATATTATTATTATATTATATTATTATTGATTATATTATTTATTATTATTATTATTATTATTTTTATATTATTATTATTAATTATTATTATTATTATTATTATTATTATATATTATTATTATTATATTATTATTAATTATTACTATTATCATTAATTATGTATTATATAATTGAAATTATTATATTATTATATATTATTTATTAATTATTATCATTATTATTATTTATTATATTATTAGTATCATTATTATGATTGATTATTATATTATTATTATAATTATTATTATTATTACATATATATATATAAATTATTATTAATTATTATTAGTATTATATTATTTTATTATATTATATATTTATATTATATTATTATTAGTATTATTATTATATAATTATTATTATTATTACAAGTATTTTATTATATTATTATTATATTATTATTATTATTATTATATTATATTATTATATTATTATTATTATTATTTATTATTATATATATTAGTTATTATTATTATTATTCATTATTATTATATTATAAACAATATCAAACAAGCAGTAAAAGAATTGATAGTATTATATTATTTTTATTATTAATTATTATTATATATATTATATTATTATTATTATTATTATTATTATATTATTATTATTATTATTATTATATTATATATTCTTATTATTATTATATATATATAATATTATTATATATTATTATTATTATTATATATTATTATATTATTATTATTATTATTATTATTATAAATATTATTATTATTATTATTATATTATTAGTTATATTATTAGAATAATTATTATTATATTATTATTAATATATTATGATTACATATTAATTATTATTATCTAAGTCTCAATTCATTATGATGTCATCATTTATCTATATGGTCTATTGATTATCTATTATTATTTCGCACCGATTGTTAGTGCCGCGCCCTTGACCCTCCAGCATAGTTATACATCCTGGATATTATCATTATTCAAGTCCGCCACAGATCTCGGAGATTATAAAATTATATCTATTATGATTCATATAATTCCGGGGCCAATGTCCGGTCTATGATCTTTATTATCCTAAATATTGAGTATGGATTTATCTACTTGTTATCTTTTATAATGCCCTTATATCTATTCGATTATATTACCTTATTAATTCATTATTATTATTATTATTATGTTTATTATTATCTATTATTATATTATATTATTATGATTATTATTATTATTATGATTTTATTATATTATTATATTATACTTACAACTTAGATGTATGAGCATCCTAACTTTCATTATAATAATTATTTACCACTATTATCTATGTCATTATTGATTATTATTATTATTAAACAATATCCAAACAAGCAGTAAAAGAAATCTATAAAAAGTATTAAATAAATGCAATGTAATATAAAGTAAATATGCGCTAAGCTCAAAAAACTTAATATATGTTCTTTTCTTCGTGTACTAAATCTTTTCCTTCTCGCAAGCATAAGTGACTTGCAAGATGAAAATATTTCTTGATATATATATATATATATATATAATATATTATAATTTAAAAATTTTAAGAATAAAGAGCGTAATGCTTTTTGTTAACATTTTATTTATAATAAAACATATTTGTATTTACAACGAATTAATAATAATTAATATTAGGTTAAAAATAAAACATATATGTGAAATAATTACGTGGTAAAAAACGACATAGTGAATTGAATTTCTTATTACGGGCGTACAAAAACGTATATAAAAATCAACAATCTATAATAATAATTCCATCCTTTTCGTCTATTTATTGATGAAAATAGCATTATCTATAAATTGTTATAAAATATTACTAATAAAATATTATATCGATTATATTATTTATGTCTAAATATATTAGCTGTAAATAGAAATATGAGAAATACCTCAGTTTACTATAGATTATATTTACTAATAACTCAATTTTAAGAATTACCAAATAATTTCAAATTGTTGAAATTTAGGGAAAATCGCTACTTTTAAGAGTTCTAAATTTGGAGATGTGAAAATTTAAGCAAAAGCGTAATTTTAGAAGTTAAGAATTTATTTATTTAAAACAGTTTTCTTCACAACTGAAATATTTGGTATATAAAAACAAAATATTGAAATTTCATTAAAAAGACGTCAATTAAGACACCTAAAACAATTATAATTCTCTTTCTGCTTTTTGAAATAGCATTTCAATGAAACAACATTATTTTTTCAATGGCTGAAAATACCGTCGTTAAAAACTCAATTTTTAAGATTTACCAAATAATTTCAAATGTGAAATTTAGGAAAAATCGCACTTTTAAGGTTCTAAATTTGTAATGTTGAAAATTTAAGAAAAAGGGCGTAATTTAGAAGGTAAAATTTTTTTTACCTAAAATAAGTTTTTTCTCAACTAAATTGAAATATGTTTGGTTTATAAAAACCAACATATTTGGAAATTTCATTAAAAAAAGCGTCCAATTTAAAAGACACCTAAAACTATTAATAAAATTCACTTTCTGCTTTTTAAAATAATTGCATTTCAAGGAAACACAATATTTTTTTCAAGAATGCTGAAAATACGTTAAAACTCAATTTTTTATTTACAAATAATTTCAATTGTCTATACTCATTCAGAAAAAAAATCGTACTTTTTAAGAGTTCTAAATTGGTAATGTGAAAAAAAGTTTTCATAATTCTGTAACTTTGAGAAGTTAAAAATTGATTCTTACGCCTAAACTATAAACCTAGATACAGGTAGGATATTGTTTTTTGTCATATCAAATACTTACTAAATTGTTAATAATTAAATTAAAAATAACTATTTTTAATATTGGTGTATATTGAAGAGAGCGGAGGGGAAGGGGGGGATTGGGGGTGGGGAAATGGGGGTGGGGTGGGGGATTGTAAAACAATGGTCAAGGTGTTAAGACACCAGAGAGGGAACTAGTGCTGGGGGAATACGAGGGGGGAGAGAGGTGGCTGGGGCTTGGGGTATGTAAACAATTTTAAGAAAATTTCTTATCGATTAAGCAGAAAATTTGAATAAGAGCCTTTTCTAACGAAAATAATATAGTAAAGATAAGAACTAAAAATTAATATTCTTAATAACAATTAACAATAATAGTGAAAGTACAATAAAGTTTGATTACACATATAAATTAAAGAACCAAGTTTAATTAATTGTTAAATTAGATAAGCTAATAAAATATAACACCCCGAGTAAAAAAAAAAAAATAGATTAACAAAATTTCTTAAACACTACTTTAAGGTAAATTATACTTAAACACTAATTTTATAGACATAAAGTATAACCAACACATAATTAGTAAAGTTTAATCATTCACTAAAGTAGAAAAATAGATTGAACCATTTTAAGGAAAAAACAATGACGTTATCTTCTTTTATACTTAGAAGAAAAGTTTGGTGGCTTAGTTGGGAGACATTTATTAAATAATATGTAAAGTAAAGCATATTTTGGCCAAAATACCATATACATACAAAACAAAAAAATTAACGTATTACACATAGTATTTGAAAATCGGATTATTAAAAAAAATATAAATTAAAAGTCAAAAAAACATAAAAATAATTTTGTTGGGATCCGTTGCAGTTAAGTTGCGGCTTTTGCATCTTATAAAAATGTTATTGATACATATAAATATAAGAACCCTTGGTCTATTACACATAAACTAATGGAAATTATATTAGGTTGATATGGAAAACAAATAATTAAATTTCGAATTATATGACAAGAACAAAAACGTCAGAGCATATTAAAAGAACAATCAGATAAACTAAAGAAAATGATAATAAAAATTTTTATATTACGTCATATTTATTTCACTATGATGATTAAATTATATAAAGAATAAAGTCTTTATTTATATGGAATATTATATGCATTACTTTTCAACTGGATTTAAACACCTAACACATTTATCCTTTTTTTGTCGATAATTTCTATGGTAGTATTCTTTTTCTGTCGTAAAATTTTTTTATTTTCTCCATTTTTTATTTAAGGAAATCACAAATAATTTCAAATGTTGAATTATAGGAAAAATCGTAATCCGACTTTTAAGAGTTCTAAATTTGTTAATGTGAAAATTTTAAGAAAAAGCGTAAATTTTAGAGCTTAAATTTTTTTATTAAAACAGGTTTTCACAACTAATGAAATAATATTGGTATAGAAAAACAAATATTGAAATTCATTTAAACTCCGCGCTCAAGAGTCGGATACCCCAAACCAGATAAAATTCGAAACAGGTAACAGACAACTAAAATACATGAATTAATCAACTTCCTCGTTTCGTGCTGATCGTTTGAAATATATCTGCAAATTCTGATACAATGACCTCTTCAGGAAAAAACATTATGTTTTTTTCAAAATGCTTAAACATTAAATGATCCGTATTATTGTATTGAAGAACTTCAGACTTTTAAAGATTTACACAAGCTAAATATATTTTAAAAGTTGAAATATAGGAAAAACGTGCGTTACTCTTTGAAGAAGGTTATATAATTCCCTCGGCGAGCGGGTTGATTGGTATGTGCCTCCCGAGCATAATTAACAATATACCTGGATAGTTAGTAAAGGTAATGGAAATAGTATGGTCAAAAAAAAGTCTTTATAGTTTTATGAAGTTAATAATTTTTTTAAATATAAATACATGTGTATGCACAACTTATATGAAAAATATTTATGGAGTATATTATAAAATAACAAATAATTTGATAATTTCAGTAAAAATTCGTCAATTTAGGACACCTAAAATACTTAATTTTAATAATTCCCTTCTATGTTTTCATTATTCGAAGAGGCATTTCATGAACAGTTATTTTATTTCAAATGCTGAAAAGAATGGAAATAAGAGGTAAATAACTCAATTTAAGATAACAAATAATTCAGGTTGCGAATCTAATCTGAGACAGAAAAAAAAACCTATCACTGATATAGGGATAAGTTATCCGCCTGCGATTTTAATTGCGCCCCAACCCCTTATAAGCAAGGGGTATGTTCAAAAAAAAGCTGTAAATTTCAGATATATACGCTATTCATATATGATAAAAGGTTTACATTATAAAAATATATGTTTTTTCTTCAGACTACGCTGATGTAACCAAATTGCGTTCCTAGAAGACTATAATCGAATGCGCCACAACTATTTCCGGATCAATTTGATTGAATAAAAACGTCACATGCGAAGACTGCCGAACATTAATAACATTCACTTTGTCGCGTTTGAAAGAGGCATTTCATGGAACACAGATATTGTTTTCAAATGCGGAAAATACCGTTAAAAACTCTATGTTTAGATTTACCAAATAATTTCAAATGTGAAAATTTAGGGAAAAGCGTACTTTTAAGAGTTCTTAAATTTTGTTATGGTGAAAATTTAAGAAAAAGTGTAATTTAGAAGTTAAAAATTTTGTATTAGAAACAGGTTTTCACAACTAAGTGAAATATTTAGGTAATTATATAAGTTACAAATATAAAATCTTCATTTCATAAAATAACGTCAAATGTTAGACACTAAATAACAAATATTAATCATTACTTTTCTGCTTTTTGACAAAATAGCATTTCAATGAATACATTCAATTTTATTTTCAAATGCTGAAAATTACCGTTTAAAAAACTCTATTTTAAGCATTTAACCATATAGATATTTCAATGTTTGAATTTAGAAAAATCGAGTCTAAATTTGTAATGTGAAAATTTCAAAAAAAGGCGTAATTTTAGAAGTTTAAAATTGGTTTATTATAAACAATAGGACACAAACTAATAGTAAAATATTTAGTTATATAATTAAAAAACAAATATTTGAAATAATTATTCATTAATATAAAAAAACGTTCAATTTAAGACACCTTAAAAAACTATTAATAAATTCACTTTTCTTGCTTTAATATAATTAATATAACGAATAATATATATATATATATTATATATATAATATATATAGCAATTTTTCAATAAACACATTAATTTTTCAAATGCTGAAAAATACCGTTTTAAAACATCAATTTTAAGATTACCAAATAAGTTTCAAATGTTAGATAATTTAGGGGAAACGCGTACTTAAAGGTTTCTAAATTCGTCAATTTGATAGATAATAAGACAACCGTAAATTTTAGAAATTAAAATTTCTTCCTTTAAAACAGGTTTTCAGGAAACTAATGAAAATATTTTGTATATAAAATAAAAAATTATACAAATATATTTATAAAAATAAGACAAATATTTAACATTAATCATATATAGTAAACTATTAAAATAAATTCATGATATCCATTTTCAGCTGTAGTATCCATTTCAATTTCTGAGATCTGATTTATTCTTTAAGTTATATCATTATATATATATAATTATATAGATCACTGTTAGTGAAGTAATCATATTAAATTATAGTTTAGTGTATTTAGAATATGATATAATTATGATTATTATTGAATTAGTGATGAGGTTATCCATGTGAATAAATCAAATTTTTCCCTTTCGTAAATTGGGGGAATATTTAATATATAAAATGATATTTATTCTGTTCATATATTACTTTTAATGTATAAAACTAATTTATGAAATTTTAAAAAATAATGAAAATGTTTCGGTAAGTTTTGCAATCGTAATATACTTTAAGATTTCATATTGATAATGTGTAATTTATATTTGATAAAAATAATATTACTGCCTGGTGTTAACATTTATAAACAATTCACAACTATGAAAGATTGATTATATAGGGAGGAAAAAAAAGTGTTAAGAGTACAAGACGCGTAAGAGAGCAGACACACATCAGCGTTAGAATCAAGATGACGCCGCGCCGCAAGCTTACAAACCGTGCGCAACACGAACAGAAAGTATTATCACCTGCCCCACGCGATTAGTATATATATATAATATTTAGATAAAAATAATATTGTGCCTGGATATATATAGTAATAAATTTAATTTATTCATTTTCCATGCATCCCTACACTCCTTCTTTTTTTTATTTACCTTTAATATCCTGGTTTTATCCTGGTGTATTTTCTCTAATTTTGTGCCCATATATGTATTTTTAATTGAACATTTTCTGTAGCAGTTGTTTTGCTAATTGTTACCAATTCCCTTCAAGCCTGTCAGAATATGTATTGTTTATGTTAATATTTTTCTAACGTTTAATTTGATAATTAAATAATGAATATTAATTTTATAGTATTTTGCTCTTATATAAATAATTCCTTTGATTTATATACATTATTATATAGTTTCTAAGTTCTTTCAATGACGAGATTATAGTTGATGTTTATTTATTGTGTGAAAGATGAAAATTTATGATGTCAATTTGAATATATGATCTTATTCATAACTCTTGCTTACATAATAGACTTTGATTGAGGTGGCCAGATTCTCACACAAGTAGGCTATAAAACCTCTTGCTTTTCATCCACCCACACGATTAAGTATGGCAATTCATACTTGCTTCAATCCACCCACTACAAGTATAAGGCATAAACTCTTGCTGCATGTGCCACACCAACACTAAACGTCAGGCAGAACGTCTTGCAATTCAATACCTACCCATCACAATAGTTAGGCAAATCCTAATTGCTTTCAGAAATTCAACACAATATAATAATAATAATTAATAAAATAATTATATCACCACACAAGTATAAGGTGACACTACTTCATGCTAATCATTATAACATCACTCAATCCATCCACACAAGTAGGCAACTCTTGCTTCATCCACCCACACAAGTAGGCAACTCTTGCTTCATCCACCCACACAAGTAGGCAACTCTTGCTTCATCCACCCACACAAGTAGGCAACTCTTGCTTCATCCACCCACACAAGTAGGCAACTCTTGCTTCATCCACCCACACAAGTAGGCAACTCTTGCTTCATCCACCCACACAAGTAGGCAACTCTTGCTTCATCCACCCACACAAGTAGGCAACTCTTGCTTCATCCACCCACACAAGTAGGCAACTCTTGCTTCATCCACCCACACAAGTAGGCAACTCTTGCTTCATCCACCCACACAAGTAGGCAACTCTTGCTTCATCCACCCACACAAGTAGGCAACTCTTGCTTCATCCACCCACACAAGTAGGCAACTCTTGCTTCATCCACCCACACAAGTAGGCAACTCTTGCTTCATCCACCCACACAAGTAGGCAACTCTTGCTTCATCCACCCACACAAGTAGGCAACTCTTGCTTCATCCACCCACACAAGTAGGCAACTCTTGCTTCATCCACCCACACAAGTAGGCAACTCTTGCTTCATCCACCCACACAAGTAGGCAACTCTTGCTTCATCCACCCACACAAGTAGGCAACTCTTGCTTCATCCACCCACACAAGTAGGCAACTCTTGCTTCATCCACCCACACAAGTAGGCAACTCTTGCTTCATCCACCCACACAAGTTGGCAACTCTTGCTTCATCCACCCACACAACAAAAATAGTAATGTAAAAAAATTTGCAAATAAAATAAAAATACTATTTTACATTTAAAAAAACGATTTTAAATAAGAATGGGCTACTCAAAATAAATCCCCCATAAAAAAAAAATTTATTATATATATATATAATTAATATATATATATATATATATATAGTATATATAGATATATATATATTATAACTATAATAGTATTATATATAGTATATATATATATATTAATATATAAATTTATATATATATATATATATTTAATAATATATAATATAAATATTATATATATACTATATAAATATATATAAGGCCCCTCCTAGAAGATGGAATATTTAGCTATCGATCATTCAGATAGAGAGTATTGCAGAAAGTTTCTGTATTTATTATATAGTTATATATATAATATATAATATAATATATATAATTATATAGTATAATATATATATATATATATATGATTATATTATAGAATATAGGCCTTATATATATATATTAATATATATTAGATATATATATATATATATATATATATATATTATAAATTATATAATATATATATATATATATATAAACTGGTCTACATAAATAAATTAAAAAAAAGGGTCGAAGACAACTAGCAAGATGATAACTTGTTTTTCAAATAATTAAAATAAGACTTTCTCTTCTCTGCACAATTAGAATCTGTGAACCAGGGTCCGCTCCCCAATTGTTCCATGACAGAGAAATGTCAATGTTCATAGAATACAATCATAAGGCGTGTTAACAATTCTAACGCTCAGCTTCCCGTCTCAACAATTCTCCCAAAGACTTTTAATTAAATACTTTTAACATCCGATTAAAAAAAAAATAATTCTTTTATTCTCATACATTATAACCGCTTCCCCGAGATTACCTATTATTTTATAACACTTAAATATATAATAATGGATTGTTCTTTATTAAAAGCTTATTTCGAGTTCAATAAGAGTATCACGTTAGCCGCTTAACATAGCATTTACAAATTACAATGATTCTATATTCCAATAAGTGATTAATCTCAAATTTGTTTAGAAGTTTGCCTAAAAACAGAACAATTCTCATCTCTCCACCCCTCGCTTCTTATTATCATCATTTAATTAATTACATGAATAAAATCTCTCCATTATTACTAGTTATTGATTGCAAGAAACAAAAATAATTGCAAAATCTCATTTCCATAAAGTGTCCAGAGGTGTTCTTCACCATTGAATATGGCCTAATAGAGTAAATACTCAGTTTGAATTATTATACCAGTCTAGGTAAGAAAATTTACTTGCAACTATTAAAAGAATGTTAATTGTTATTCAAAGTTCGTTTTCAGTTTTAGTCCTTCAAGTCACAGAAACAAATTCGACCTTTAGTACAATTCCTCTTTTAATAAAATTCTTCTAAAATTCCTCATTTAGTAAAATTGCTCTAAACGATAACTTGTTGGACCAGTGAGGCAATGGTCCAAAGTTCGAAATAAAAAACCGTCAACAAGGAAATTTCTCTCCATGATAAAGAACAACACTGGCCGGTGGGATGTGAATAAGTATACTCCCTCCCCTCCCCTCCCCTGCCCCCATTCTGTATTGATAGCATAAAAATTTATATGCCTACTACTCAAATTCCCATTGGTGGGCCATTTATCCCAAAATAAAAGTAATGCCAGATTTAACCCTCATTAACATTCGCTATCTAACCATGAGTTTGTAACCCCCAAACCTCCATCCGATCAATTGGGAGGTTCATTACCTACCGCAGTAATTGCTTCGTCACACCAAATTCAGTTACATGTATTTTCTAACCAAGTGGATTATATTCCGCAGATTAAATAGGCTTCATAGCAAGCCCTGTTTCGGCTCAACGTTAATAATAATAATAATAATAATAATAATAATAATAATAATAATAATAATAATAATAATAATAACAATAATAATAATAGTGAAATTGTTCATGAGGTTTATCTGAAGAGCTTACATTCAAATTTAGTTATTTTCATTTATGAACCAATTATAGTCTTTCTGTGTATCACAATAATAATAATAATTATAAGGCTTAAACTATAAAAAATCACTATAAACAAAACTGGCACATGGTCAAAGGAAGAAGGAGGGCTATGCCACACTAGTTCAGATGGCACAAGTTCATCTTTAACAATACGCTTTTCAAACTATGCAACAACAACGGCGCAATATAAATTTTAAATTCTCTTTAAATAATAATAATAATAATAAATAATAATAATAACAACAACAATGGCACCTTCCCCTTCTTCCCTTTGTTTCCGATGGGATTCTGCTGCTGGCAAACATCCATCGACGACGAAATTCATCATAGAAATTCCGTTATTTTCCTCCGGTACAGATCTATACCCAAACTCCATGCGGATTTTTGGAAGTTGGAACTGCAGTTTCAAGCTGTCTTGGAGATCCTAACATTTTACGAATTGTTCCCGATTTTGCGGTACCTTAAATATATATATATATATATATATAGTGAGTATATATATAGTATAGAGTATATATATAGTATATGAAGCAGGTGTTATATATATATATATATATATATATAGAGTATGTTGTTATATATATATATATATATATATATATTGTGGTGCTATATATATATATATATATATATATATATATATATGTATATATATATATATATATATATATAGATAAAGCAAATATTGCATAATAATCGTATAATATAAGATGTTAAAGAAAAGAAACATATAATGGTAAAGCATACTGCCTTCTCTGGGGATTGAACCACCGCATGTTGCGCGTGAGGACAAATATGCCCGGTAAGAGGCGCAGGCGACAAATTCCAGATGTCGCTCGACGGAACCTGGTTGGTGCTTATACAGCCTCTGGAATCCAACTTTTTTGCTGGAGGATGGCTCACGAAGCGGCGCACGAAAACGCGAAAGTGTTTCACGATAAAATGCGAACGGTTAAACACCCAACTGATATTAACTTAGCACAC
>JABUQX010137963.1:27500-30000 GCA_015478945.1 Trachelipus rathkii | reverse complement strand
TCCCCAATCTTAAAATGGACCCCATAGTCTTAATTTTCAGCCGGTTTTGATGAAATAAACCTCTGAAACGTCATTTTCAGGTGTTTAGTAATTTGTTTTGTATTTTTATTTTTGGAAACCTATGATTTTGACATTTTACGATACTCGTCCTACAGTTTTTTTTCAAATGACTTCAAACTTGAAATATGCAAAGATTTTACTATTGTTTAAAAATTCACGGAACGAAATATTGATGTTAAACCCCCAAATCCGAGAAATGGTTGATTTTCAAAACCTACTTTTTTTGGATTTTGAAATTTAAAAATTTCTAAAAAAAAAAATTCTGCTCATCCAGTCTGAATAAAATTTTCAGGGCATTTATATATTTATATATTTATATATTTATATATATATATTATAGTTATATATATATATATATATATACATATATATATATATATATATATATATATATATATATATATATATATATATATATATATATATATATATATATATATATATATATATATATATATATTTTTGTTTATATTTATATATATATATATATATATATATATATATATATATATATATATATATATATATATATATTTATATATTATATATATATATATATATATATATATATATATATATATATATATAGATTATTGTTTTTTATATATGCAATAGTTTTAGATTTGTTCTTGGGACAAATTTTCCTTGCAAAATGTTTTGGAAATTCAAAAAAAAATTTTTTTTCAGTATACCAAAAAATTATATAAGTAAAATAGATCTATCTGACCCGACTATGCAAGCCCTTAAAATTTGATGCTGATCGGAAGAGTAAAAAAAAAATCTCATTATTTCACTTTTTCAAAACATTCTTTTTTGAAAAGTGAAATATTGAAACTCAAGACCTTGTATGATGTCAGTAGCTCTTTCACAATGTCAGAATAGTTCTCTACTCTCTGGTTTCCCAAAAAAAATCTCTATAAACTATCTTAAATGACAGCCATGTAGTTTTTACAACATCATTAAGCTCTTCCTCAAATGTTGGTCGTTCATCAGTTATCTAATCTGTGGCACAATAAAAATGCCTTCTTGATTTCAACGTCACTTATTCTTGGAAATTTAGTTCTTAAATGTGTGAATCTGAATGCATTGCCAGTCATATCCATACCTATGATGAAATATTTTATTAATACTAGCTTAATATGCAAGAGAGGCAGATAAAATTGATGAGAATGAACAAGGGGATGATTGATGACATTTTTCTCTTCTATATTGAGAGATCGTTGTGGCCAAACTTTCTTTTGATAATGATTTATCTTATCACGGCTGTCCCACTCACAAAGAAAGCAAGAAAATTTGATATAGACCAGCTGCATTCCAAGTAAAGGTGACACGATCATCACATATATTCATTCCACTTATGATCCTTATACTTAATTTTTTGCAACAGAACTTCATACTCTCATATGTTTCCTTCATGTAAAGTGCATGTGCCAGAGGAGGAGAGGGAAATACATTACCATTGTAAAGTATAACTGCTTTTAAACATACCTTTGAAGTGTCAATAAACAAGCGCCACTCATGCTTGCTATATGTGTGGAAAACTTCTCCATAACAGAATATGCATCATTACAATACACTATGCCGTTCTCTAGTGAAAAAACTTTTCAAACCACAATGCCTGTCACGATAAAAACCAGCTTCAGTCTCTTTTTGGAGAAGATTAAATCCCTTTAACCTTGAACAAAGGAGTTCAGCTTCCTTTTTTGAAAAGTGTAAATCACTCACAAGATCATTCAAATTTCCCTAACACAACAAAATTTGTTCACTTGAAGAACAAATAGGCTGAAATATTTGGTCTAGGTTTTCTGTTTCTTCCGCCACTTCCTCATCACTTGACTCGTCGTTTTTTAGTACCATTTGTATGGGAGGATCAGGTACAGGTAAGACTTCAATGAGGTACTGATCTCATAGCAGATTGTAAATTAAGATATTTTACATTGTGCTTGGATTTTGATATTATACTACGAATATCAGAAGTGTGATATTTGGCATCTTTCCAAATCATACGTATGGCAAAAGGTTTAAGGCGTGAACACTTCGCAAATCCATTGAGAAGCCTGACAAAGGTTGCACAACAAACATGTGGGTATATATATATATATATATATATATATATATATATATATATATATATATATATATATATATATATATATATATATATATATATAGACATATATATATATATATATATATATATATATATATATACAGAAGGCTATTTAATAGTACCACAAACCTATTTGGAAACGCAACCGATAACGCAGCACAGGCACAGAACTGACAAATGACAACTGGCAACGGAATGATACTCCGACTCAGTGTTCTCAAGCATCGGTGACTAACTGACACCTTGCCAAAATTGATAGATTTATGATTTTAATAGGTTTTTCAAGTAGTTCGCTTTAAATTTTAACAACTTAACTGATATTTTCCTGAA